>CAKAKR010065630.1:5257-17576 GCA_916700685.1 Adelosebastes latens
AAAGAAGTTGTAGTTTTGTTGTCTAAACCTAAAGAAGTTTTGGTTTTGTTGCTTAAACCTAAAGAAGTTGTAGTTTTGTTGCCTAAACCTAAAGAAGTTGTAGTTTTATTGTCTAATCCTAAAGAAGTTGTAGTTTTGTTGTCTAAACCTAAAGAAGTTTTGGTTTTGTTGCTTAAACCTAAAGAAGTTGTAGTTTTGTTGCCTAAACCTAAAGAAGTATTTTTGTTTGTGTTCAAAACGTGACGTTTCATTCAGTTTTACATGTTAGAACGTGTTGCTTTTAAAGTGCACTATTTAAGTAGCATCAATTATAGCATTACTATTAATTACAAAAATATATTATTTTGCATTTCATTGTTTGCTAACAGAAAAATAACTAGGAACTACATTTAATTACCCCCCTGAGACCCACAATAGACCCGTTTTAGTCTTTTTTAGGGGGGTACAGGGGGTCTTTAGGGGGAGATAGCAGGTCAGTAGTAGATGTCACATAGAAGTGGTGTACATCATCTGAAAGCTTCTAGTCATAAATCAGAAATAAACATGAATTAATTAATTAATTAATTAAAATTAATTGTTAAAGGGTTTAGAACATTAAGATCGAGGTATATGATCACCATCCCAATGCTCTATTATGTCTAATAAGTTGTTGCAGCATTTTTTGAGTTGATACCTTTTGTTACACAGATTCGGTGCTAAATTTAACCATTTTTTACCACTGGAGAATTGATAAAAATTATCAATAATCCCTCCAAAATACCAAATTAAGACACCAAGACCTTGAGGAACACCGTAGAAAAAGCCATGCTGTGATTTGAGATAAAAAACTTTTGACATTTGGAGATTTCTGCAAGAATTGCATTTTTTCAGTGATTGGACAGCGAGTACTTCTGTTGTGTAAACTGCTCAGAACCCCCCTTATTGTCAATCTAGCTAGGAAAGCCATCCATCCTCTGAATGCTCTAGGTCTCTAGTTTGCTGTAAAGTTTCATAAGGCTGTGATTATCCTAGAGGTCACCACAGGTCATTTTATACAGTGAGGTCACGTTTCAAAAAATTGTCTCTCTACAATGAAATGTCTCCTATGGGGACTAACATCATCACACATTAATACAGTTGGGCTCATTGGATCCACAAGAGTCTCAGCTTTACAGTGATACCCAATTTATGTGATTCAAGACTGTTTAGGGACCCCACTATGCAGAAATATTCAAATACACCATTTTAGAATAGGAGAAAATAACACATTTATACTGCATGAAAAAAACTGCATGTGATTATCATAAAGTGGGCATGTCTGTAAAGGGGAGACTCGTGGGTACCCATAGAACCCATTTACATTCACATATCTGGAGGTCAGAGGTCAAGGGATCCCTTTGAAAATGGCCGTGCCAGTTTTTCCTCGCTAAAATGTAGCCCAACTTTGGAGTGTTATTTAGCCTCCTTCCCAACATGGTAGCATAACATGGTTGGTACCAATGGCACCAATAGTGCCAATTCTTTAGGTTTTCTAGTTTCATATGATATCTGTAGCTTCACTCTAGCCCCTAAAACTGAACCTACTAAAGCCCCTGAAAGACAGTAAAGTCAGTCAGGTTCGCGGGTCTCAGAGGGTTAACTATCAATTTACCATTTATAAATGATGTTTATTGTTACCATAGTTTCAAATAATAAAACCAGGTATAATCAAGCCAGATAATCTAGTCGAAATATATTAGTCCCCAATACAATCATCGTATAGTACGACTACTTGTTGCTATTGAGGATGGAATGAATGAAGTTTTGTACCAGTTTAGCCTGAAGGCAACACCTCGGATTCAGGGTTCAGAATTTGTGTTTGGGTTGTTTTTATACATAAAGGATGAAGATAGTGATGTTGTTTTTTTTCCCAATGATCCTCAGGGCTGTTTGAGTAAGACGTGCAAGCTTGTGCTGACAGGTTTCCATGCCGGCATGCCATATCGAGTTGCACTCTCTAAAATAGTTTGATAAAACAGAATCATGAGTTTACTTTCTACACCATAGAGTCGAAGAAGCCTTCTCAAAAACTACATCTTTCTTGTAGCCTAGAACAAAGGTCTTCACCGTGTACATACCAAGTTACTTTTTGACATTAAAACACTTTCTAGATCGGTATAGAACATCAATTCCATAGATAATTTCACATAAGACATCACCAACATGTGGTTTGAGTGTGAGTTCAGAGTGGAGCCATAGGCCCAAGTATTTAATTTCATCAGTTTTACGTAGCTAAGCAACATCATTACATGTAATAGCGAAATAATTCAATTTGGATTTGAGGTGCTTTTTCGTGCCAAAGACCATAGTGTAAGATCTAATTTTATTAAGCAGTAATTTGGTAGATGAGAGACAGTTCTGTACGGTGTTAAAATCAGGTTGTAGGGCCGTTTGGATTTAGAGTCCGGGGTAGTCACCTGACATCTGTTCATGTCGTTTAGTGGATCCAATGTTAAGTATAATTATGGTAAAAAATAGAGGATAACAGCATGCAGAAGGGCCCGGAGGGAGGCCAAGAAATATTTCTCCCATCTGCTGTCAGGCTGCATTTCAGACCGCTGTGATGAACAGAAGGCTTCAGATTTCTGGACCTGCACAGTCAGAGGGGGGATGTGGTCGACCTGAGGGCCTCTGAAAAATCACGTTAATCTACAGTAAATGCTCACTGGCAATACTATCAGTATTGTTTATGTAAATTGTTACCTCTGAACTTGCTTTTGCTTGTAATGTTTTGTGGTGTAGAAACTGAATAATTCATTTGTAAACCTCCGCTGTACCCTGACCTCAGTGTTTTGATTCTTTAAATCCATATTTTAACATCAGGAAGGTTGAGGACAGTTGCAGCTATGAAACGACGACCACAGCGCTCAAATTGAACCGATGAACTCGTAAGGTTGCTCAGAAACATTTTTTTGTTAGAACAAATCTTAATTCATGGAAAACTTCAAGGACAACATATATAATGGCATACATCAAAGCATAACAAACAAAGCACATTGTTTGTGTCCTGACCGGCAAAACTTCTTCCACACGACTATTAAATATCCTAATAAAATACATTTAAATTCAGCCTCATCAAATTGATTGCACTTGTCATGTCACATTATGAAAAGTAAAGACGTTTTTGTCTTACTTGTCTTCTAAATTGTCGTACTCAGAATGACAGAATTGCCCGCCAAGGCTGCAGAAGGTCACAGAGAAATTCTCAAGAACTGTAAAAATACCAAAACCACATAAAAAAAGCCAGTGGATGGAAACAGACTCCAGGATGAAAAGAAAGCAGAACCAGCCTTTCTCTGAAAGCATGTGGAGCTGGACAGTGTTCAACACTGAGCTTATATCTGCACCAGGAGCCTGGGATGCAGCTTCAGAGACATAATTCCAGGCCTCTGAATCGCAGCGCCACATCTGAAATTTTGCCAAACGTTTGCCATACATACGCTTTGTCAGGAGTTTAATGCACTGGGTACCCCTTTAGTGTCATTTTTCAATGTACAGGGTAGTGCAACGCGTGGTAAACGTTATACATACATGACATAAGTTAAGAACATTAAATCCAGGGTCTGAAATTAGCACCCGCCACCCGCCAAATGCGGGTAAATTGTTGGCAGTGGCGGCAGAAATCATCAGGACACCCGCCACTTTGGCAGGCAGGGAAAACGCTAGTGATGGGAATAGTGAACCGTAGTTGTCCGCTTTCTTGGCATGCCTCAGTAACCATCAATTCCTCTTATTGATGCTTTCCGACAGTTATGCTGCACAATGACGCATACGTACGCTGTATCATGTTTCACTTTGTTTTGGACCGAAGACACGGCAGAGAGAGAAAAAAAAGCACTCAAAAGCATGGCGCTACTAAACCTGAGGGGGCGCACCCTATTTTTTCCCTGATGATGCGACAATGTGAACAACAAATCTGTGCTGAAATCAGCAGGATGAGAGTTAGTAACGTTACCTGTTAACAGCGGGTGGGCAGCGCAGTCCTGACTGGATAAATAGCAGAGCGGAAAATTATGAGGCGTTCAAAGTCTGCTCAGCAAAGTGACCACTGGTCGAAGGTAAATTACAACGTCATCATGATGTGTTCAAATGTAATCTCGTAAAATGTATTTTTTTTGCGAGAAACTTGAATAAATCCAGATGTTTGTAAGAGAAGTTTTCACATCAATATAGAATAGATAATAGAGAGAGAATTATGACCTGTTTAACTTCATAACCACTTACCAAGATTTTTTTTAATCAAAGCAAATATTTAAATAATCACAATCGTTTGAATTGTGTGTTTTTATGCAAATATCCACAAATATAGATGACAATAACAAAGCACAGTACTGTGTACAGTACCCTCCCTTCATGGTGTAATTCGAACACTGTAATTTACCGTGTATGTCATGTTTGTTTTGTTAAATATATCGAACATTGAATGACATCAGATCAAAAAATAGATTTTTTTGTTTAGTGCAAGGATTTCAAAAGTGGTAGATCAAATTTCTGAGTAGCAGACAAAAACAAATACTTGCCTGCCACAGTGACAGGAAGTGAAAAAATGTTAATTTCAGACCCTGATTGCGTCATTACTTGGTTAGGTTTAGCAAAAGATCACGGTTTGGTTTAAAATAAGTATGCTTGTAAGTTAACTATGTAATGTACATGACACAAGTTAAGTATGTTACATTATGTCAGTTAGTCACGTTATGTAACTTAAAATGAGTCAACAATGAGTTGTGGTTTCACTTGTGACACGAACAGCGGCTTCCTGAGTCTTTGTGTTTGTTTGATCTGTGAACTTTACTACTAATACTACGTCACCTGACTTCCTCCTTTACTCGCGTCATAATTACTACGGCCACCAGAGGAAGCCCTGCACCTCCAAAACTGATGCTGGAGGGGTCCGTCGAGCGTGCAGGGATTTACAGGTCCCACCTCTCCAGAACCTTTGCTCCTGTCCTTGAGTGACCATTAAAGCCCACCTGGAAAGTCCCGTCAGGTATGGGGTGGATTTAAAGATCACCTCCGGTCCAGTTACTCTCATTCTGCTGACTATGCTGCCTACGTATCCCAGCCATTCACAGTTCTTCAGTCTTTGTGTGGTCTTTCAGTGTAGTGTAGCCTGTAGCTGCTCTGCTGATCCCTCTCTGATCTCTGAATCTGGTCTGTTACACAGCAGTAGTGTTGGTAAACCATGCCATCCCACAGTAATCTGAGTGAGTAAGGAAAAGGGTATTGTACACATGGATGAGGACTTTCCTGTTTACAAATGCCTTTCCTCTGCGTGTTGCACCCAAACCAGCAACTAATTACTCGACGACCACATGCAGCTTCTGCTGTCTGCAAGTATGTTAACGAGATGACTTGATCATAGATATTATTTGGTAACTTTGGTATTTTTTCAACCTGGAGGCTATTTTCCCAAGTGACTAATGGAAATAACAATTGCTGAAACTGGTCCAGTATTGAGGGAGAGTGCTGTAGACAGCAGCCGCTAAATGAGATGTGAGCAGCGTCAGTGTAACGCTACATCCACTAAAAGTGCTTGTTTTTGCCGCTGACAGGCTCAGATTAAAGGAGCCTACAGAGAAATAAAACCTTTTTTCTTTCCTTTCTCTTGATCCGATCTCTTTGTTGTGTCAAAGTCCCGCTCAAGGAGAAGTCTCGTTGTGAAATCTGAATAACCGTATACTCTGGCTCAAATAAATACAAATTGAAAGAGCTCATCCACATTGTGGAAATCATCTAAATGTTCAGCCATGACATTGAACATCTTTTAGATAACACTACTTTCTGTACTCAATCACAACAAACACGTTTCCACCATGGATGTATTCTACTATTTCACCGTTGTTTTCCTGCAACACTTCACCTCGCCAGATTTCAGAACGAGACTTCTCCTTGAGCGAGACTCTTTCCATAATGTTGTCAAACACTTCTAATAACAATCAGAGCCTGTCATGGCAGAAACTAACACTTTTAGTGGATGTAAATGACGGTGCCAGCTTGCCCCAATAGGATTACATTACAGCCAGTGAGCAGCTTCCGTCTACAGCGTTTCAGAAATTGTTGTCGCTATTAGTCAGTTAGACACAAAAACATGGGAGAATAGGGTCCAGGTTGAAAAATACCAAAGTAACCCTTTAACCCCAATCATTAATTATAAAGGCGTTTCCAGCTTCCATCTAAGGTTTTGAGAAAGCTCAAAGAGGATTCAGTCAATCTGTCCTTAAAATGTCTGGTAACCAACCAAAAACACATGCCAACAGCCAATCGGAGCATTTAAAGGGAGTGCTAAGGATCACTCAGAGCATGTGAGCATTGTGTGTGATTTTGTTTTTCCATCGTTCTTTTAATGTTGTTTCACAAGACACATTATTTTTAAATCAGTCAACTCAAATCAGTTTCAATCATACAGGATATGTTTTCTTTGCTAACAGAGATCAGAGATCGGAGAGGAAACAATGAAGCTCCTTTTCATCAGAACTGGGAGAATTCAACCAGCTGTTTTCATGGCCGACGCCGTGACGCGTCCAGATCACCTTATACTTTCCACGTTTTTCTTAACATTTGTGTGTGTGTGTTGGTACAGAGCGGAGGAAGGCAGAGGAGTGTCAGAGCGAGGAGGCGTGGCAGGAAGGGGAGGAGTCGAGCTCAGAGCTGGAGGACGAGGAGGAGCACAGACAGAACAGCGAAGCTGGAGAGGAAGACGAGGAGGAGGAGGAGGGAGAGCACACGCAGGACGACACGCACGACCACATGCTGGTATTTACACCTGTGTGTGTGTGTGTGTGTGTGTGTGTGTGTGGGAGACTCGAGGATATGTTGAGTGACAGCCCCCTCATTTGCATAATGAGGCAGAAATGCATGAAGAAAAGATGTAAAAATGTAAAATGTATAAAGAAAAGAATACAGAAATAAATAAGTTTGGAGAAATAAATAAGGTTAAATCACACAGAAATGAAGAAAGAAATGCATAAATATATAAATAAATACGTCACATCGAGATTAAAACCTCTTTTACAAGTGAGACGTAGCCAAGACGGGGTCAAATAGCATCAAACACATAAAAAGACAACACTGAATCATGGCAGCAACAATAGGTACGACAAAATACATTACATCATCAAACAGTGCATTAACAGTGCAGCATGTTGGTCATGTGTTTGCTATTTAACTGAAACAACTGCAGTGACCACTTCCTTTATTCTATGTTTAAAATCATTAAAAGAGATAAGGGTCTCAAGTTTAAGCTTGGCCTGCAGATCATTCCAGCACCAAGGACTGTAGTGGAACAGGATTGTTTTGCCAGCTTCTGCACTGATAGAAGGAACTTTAAACTGAAGCCATTTATGTGACTTTCGATTATAACTGTTTTGGAGAATTACAAACTTCTGGCTTAAGTAAGTCGGAAGTTTGCACGAGATGATCTTATAGACTAAAATGTACCAATGTTGTAACCTCCGCAGAGTGAGGGATGACCATCCTAACATGCTGTATAAGGTACAAAGATGGGTCCTGAAGTTAGAATAAGTGTCATCATCAGGGCTCATTGATACAGGGGGTCAAGTTTGGACAAGGTGGACGGTGAGGCAAACCTGTAAATAGAATCACCAAAATCAATCTGAGTCAAGAAAAAGGCCAACAACTAAGCATTTTCTTGATGCCATGGAAAAACAGGACTTTAGCCTTTACAGAAAACCCAGTGGGACTTTGAATTTCTTTGCTAGATGGTCATTTAAAATTTAGACTTTTGTCCATCCAAATTCCCAAGTATTTGTAATTGTCAACAGACTGAATAGAGACACCATCAAGAATGTTAATAGAAAGTTTTGGAACTTTTGTTCGTCCATGAGAGAAAATCCTAGTTTTAGTTTTGGTTGAGTTTTAAAGCAATTTCAGATCCGACAGCGCATGTTGCAGGGTGTTAAAGTCAGTCTGTATATTAGAAAATGCTGTCTCTGCGGTGCTGGGGCACAGGAGTAAATGACTGTGTCAACTGTCAGAATCTGATGCTTTTCGTTGTCTTTTGTGACGGTTTATTGAACGTCATTTGGTTTTTGGAGAAGTTTCAGGTGGTTGCAATCTGCAACATCACCGCTAGATGTCACCAGATACCACACACTGCACCTTTAAACACCAAATGATCAATTCATCCAGAAATGTGCACATTCCACCTGAGGCCGCTGCTATCCAGCTACTGTAATCTAATCTAATCTAAATACAGCAGCCCTCCCTCTCCTTGCTGCTGCCGCTGACCTCGGCCGCCGTGTTCAAAAATAATAATAAAAAAAAAAAGATAAAGGCAGCAACTGCTCGCTGTCTGAAAGCACGTTTAGTCTTGTTCAGTGACCAGAGATGAAAATAATTTAAAAATAATCACGGGGATGTATTCTCGATGTATTCATCAAATCACCCAATTTGCCAGCGTCATCGTATTTCCTTTAAAACCTGCACAGGGAAGAACACAAACACTGTCCTTTATCTCCCGACTTAGTTTATTTAACCCTCTGAGACCCACAATAGACCCGTTTTAGTCTTTTTAAGTGGGGTACAGGGGGTATTTAGGGGGAGATAGCAGGTCAACAGTAGATGTCACATAGAAGTGGTGTACATCATCTGAAAGCTGGGAACCTGAAGATTAATTGGAGATGCAGCTCAGCACTCTGTATCAAGTTCTTCTAGTCATGAATCAGAAATAAAATAATTAATTAGTTAATTTATTAATTATTATAAACTGTAAAAAAGTATCAGGGTTTAGAACATTATGATAGAAGTATATGATGGTCATCCCCATGCTCTATTATGTCTCAAAAGTTATTGCAGCAATTTTTGGGTTGATACCATTTGTTACACAGATGTGGTGCTAAATTTAACAATTTTTTACCACTGGAGAATTGATACAAATTATCAATAATCCCTTCAAAATACCACATTAAGACACCAAGACCTTGAGGGACACCATAGAAAAAAAGCCATGCTGTGGTTTGGTGTCAAACACTTTTAACATTTGGAGAAACTCTATGTAGAAAGAAAGGGCTGGCAGCAGCAGCAGCCCAGCAGCGGGAACGCTGCCGGTGTGGACGCCACACGCGTGGGACACGCGGCGGTTCAGGGAGGCAGCTGTCACGTGCTGCTCACTTGGGCAGCCTGGCCCCGAGCGTAAGCGTCTGTATGTTGGGAATGAATGTAGGTTGGGAGTTCATATCAGGTCAAGAAGTCACTTGATGGATTCCAATGCTTTAAGTAATATAATGCTTTTAAAATTATAGTGCTTAAATGCTCATAATACCTTCCCAATATAATACTTAATCCTCCAATGTATTTGATGCTCTTTTGTATTTGTTGCTTGTGGTATGTGAAGTGTTTTGATGCGCTCTGCTCTTCTAATTCCACATAGTTGCCTACAGATAAACTTGATTTGTTTTGGGGGGGGGGGGTCTTTTGCTAAATCTGTATGAAATTATTCTCCTGTTATGTGAGCTAGCATTTTACATAATCATGAGGCCAATTTGACTGAATATTTGGATACTTACAGTACATATTTGTGTTCTGACTGTGTTCTTGTTTTGTTCAGGAGAACAGTCGCCTATCATTAGAGATGGACTGCATTCGCCCCTGAGAGGTGAGTGTTTCTTTATGAAATTGGGTTACACTCAAAACTACAAGACCAGTCTGCCTCTCTCTCTCCCTCTCTCTCTCTCTTACCTGTTACATTCAAAGACAAGTTGAGTTCTCCCTGACGCTCCTCTTTGTCTTTACAGTTACTGTATTTACCTAAAGACACATTTCAGTTATATTTTTTTCCATTCAGCTGTCCAAAAAACATCCACAAACATGCATGTTTAGCAGCTGCCATTTAAAATGTCCTCTTCTCAGAAACGTGTCAGCCCAGTAAAGTGAATTTAGTTTAGAATAAAGTTTATTGGCTGATAAAGAAAGCTGAAGTTCCACAATCCGTTTGAAGTCCTAGTAAAATCTTTTGCCTCTTGCATTGTGTTAGAGTCTCTCTCGAGCAGACATAACAAGGTTCTTGTGGGGGGCACAGCAGAGACGTTGGGTCCACATTTATATCAAACAGGTTTGAAATTATCCGAGGCTGCCTCATCGCGTGTGGGAACTCTCTGTCATGCTTTGAAGGGGCGAATCGGATATAAATTAGCCTTGACTTCTTATAATTTGAACCCGGATTGAGAAATATCAAAGAATCACTTTTTACCAGTTATATTCAACATTTAAGCAGCAGATCAAACTGAGATCATTATTTAAAAATCTATATTTACCAGGGATGTATTGCTGAAGAGACAGGCTTTCTTTTTAAGGAACACCTTGACCGACTCCACTGGAGCACTTGAGGGTTGAAGGTCTTGCTCGAGGGCACTTCAGTGGTGGTACTGTGCTGCTCTTTCACTTTACCAAACCCACATTTAATCTGCCGGTTCCTAAAATCGAACCCTTACAGTAGTCTGTTTCTCAAACTTTTAGGCCACGTGCACCTAATTTTGGTACCAATCCTTGACAAACAACTATTTACAGAACGTGTAGATGCGATCTTAACACATGTCACACATGTGGGCACATGTCGAAGAAGCCAGTGCAGTTTGCCATCTTTTATCACGTTAGTCGCTTTTGTTTTCCACTGTATTGCAAGCCTGAAATGTTTCACTGATTAAAAACATCTTCAATTAAATCTTGGTCCAAGTATGAGAGTCAGAATGAATCTTAAACCATCCTGAACCATGTGGAACTGCTTGAAGGAAATTTGCAATTTGTAAAGGCTGCTGTCAAAACATACATATAAACCATACACACAGCATCATATACTGAATTTAGCTGGAAAACTTGACTGGAAGTAAAAGGTCTCATTTTGATTGAGCTCAGATCATCTCGATGTTATGCAAGAAATACAGATTTACTCCGTCAGTTCCTGCAGCTGACATTGTATGAGTTTATCATCATGTCATGTTTTAATATTACTCCCATTCAATCGTTGTGTCAGGCTGAGGAACAAGCTTGTTAGATCGCTCCTATGACTGAGTTTTGGTGTTCTCATTTTCATGACTTAAAATAGATTTCATTGATTAAAAGGGAACATTGTCGTTAAGTCTTTAATTTTTTATTAATAATAATACACATATTCTATTCTATATGTACACATATAGAGAAAGATATGGACGCCCGCACTGAACCAAGACGTTATCAAAGTATCTGATTATCCAACACAGTCTCATGGCAGTTCTTGAAATAGTCACAAAATGTATTCTATTTGATTCGTGTAAATAAACAAGAATTTCCTTTTTTTTCATGATGCTCAGCACGACTTTCAACAGCATATTTTATGTGCGTTTCCTACGAATGTCCAGCAACACGTAAACGCATGTGTCAATTTCCGCTCCAGTCTTTTCAAAATAAAAAAAACGGGGTTGAGATGGCCCCGTCTTTTGAACTTGTTATTATGAAGACACAAAGTGAATATTAAATAAATCAATATATAAGACATTGTGAAATAAATACTCAAAGATATGAACGCAGACAAAATATAAAACATAAACATTAACATTAACCTTACTATTTAAAACACTTCGGACTCACACAGATGAGTAGCACTCCTGCACAAGCATGAGCCTGTTTATGCAGAAGTGTTTTAAATAGTCAGGTTTTAGTGAAGATGCGTGTGTTAGTGAGCACACGAGCGGATAAATGAGACATGGATTATTCTGCACCAGTTGTGTGAGAGTTTGTAAACGGATGTTTTCATCTAGTTTTGCTGTTGTTTATACGCGGCCTTCATTTATTTCAGTTTCATCAAGACTTTTCTCTGTTTGTGATTCCCAGTTCACCACGGAGGCATGTGAGAAAGACAATGTTTTCTTCAAGAATTCAAGGTGACACGTGGGTGACTAATTGATATACAAATGGTAATTTTGTGGGTGAAGTAATATGGCACGCCACGCCAAAACAAAAAAAATAAATTGTGAAAACTATGGACCACAGAACAAAACAAACAAATCTACATGAGCTGTGTGGCTGAAAGTGAGGAGGCTGCTGGTTCCACAGCTGTTAGTTCTGTCCTCATATAAACTGGCCGTTACTACTTTGTCCAATTCTTAATTTTACCTGGAACATGTATCCTGAAGATTATATACTGTATATTCCACACCCTCCCAACACTGCGAGGGAGTGTGCGCTCATTTCATAAAGTGCCGTAGGCCTCTTTTTCCTGGAAAGACGTTGAATTAAAAGCAGACAGTCTGCTCAGTGGGGATCTGGTTGGGTCCGTTTTTCATCCACAAAGAGGGAAACTGGGAGAAGG
>CAKAKR010065630.1:17596-41285 GCA_916700685.1 Adelosebastes latens
GCACTCCTGCACAAGCATGAGCCTGTTTATGCAGAAGTGTTTTAAATAGTCAGGTTTTAGTGAAGATGCATATGTTAGTGAGCACACGAGCGGATAAATGAGACATGGATTATTCTGCACCAGTTGTGTGAGAGTTTGTAAACGGATGTTTCCATATAGTTTTGCTGTTGTTTATACACAGCCTTCATTTATTTCAGTTTCATCAAGACTTTCCTGGAAAGACGTTGAATTAAAAGCAGACAGTCTGCTCAGTGGGGATCTGGTTGGGTCCGTTTTTCATCCACAAAGAGGGAAACTGGGAGAAGGAAGGGAAGAATGAGGGAGCGTGTACCTCAGGTTTGTGAAAGAGCAGCAGATTTAAATGACATTCCTGCTTTTCAGATGCAATCTCTAAAGATGAAACCAGATCGTCTGATATTTATACACGTGTTCCTCAAAAGCTTTTTGACCACTGGTCAGTAGGGGAGGGCGGATCGATCCGAAAATATGGATACTACCGATCTCTACGTCTCGTTTTGAAGATCGATTCTGGCGTCAATAAGATCGATACTCTTCTACACCAATCTGTATTTTATCAGAGTACAACTATCTGTTGTAGATCTGTTGAACCGTTTGCTTCTCACTGCTGTTGTGATGTTGTGTGCATTCAAACAACAAACGCGTTGTGCACACGTTGTGCACACGTTGTGCACGCACCCAGAGACTATAGTTCCTCCGACAGACACATGACGGCTGAAGAAAGAGGAGCATGTTTGGAGCTTTTTCACAGCTGTGAGTGATGGTTGAGGGTAGTTTGTGCTTTTTTGTAGTTATTTGCACTAAAAATGTTGTAAAACATGAATTATTCTCAACAAATAAAGTTTGCACTTTGTTTATTGAAAAAAAATAGTTTTTGATGTTTGCACAATCAAATTAAAATAATAAAAAAAACATATTTTTGTTTTCTGTCTTTAAAAAGTGTCCTGATTTTTTTTTTTTTTAACATGCATGTGATAAGTAATTAACAGTGGAAAGCAACATGAAAGTACATAAACAGCTTTGAATTTTTTTTAAAAAGTATCGTATCTGTATCGATATTGACGATTTTGGCCCGGTATTACTTGGTATCGGATCAAAACCAAATTTTGCGTTATCGCCCACCCCTAGTGGTCAAGTAACCCGGTCTCACAGGAAGGCATACAAATACCACGACATTACACGGACATTCTGCGTGTCATGAATAGACGGTTTTGCCTTTTCGTGTGTCATTTGTACGCCACGCAAATGTCCGCAGTTACATTTAGGCAAGAAAACCACTTAGTTAGGGTAAGGGGAAACACCATGGCTCGGCACAAAATAAGTAAATTACATACAGAAACAACTACGGTCGACAACGGTCTCGAACACGGGTCTCCTGGTTAAAAGTCCAGTGTTTGTTGGAAAGGATACATTGCGACATGCAGAAATTGAGAAAGGCGTACTTATTGCGCGCTAAACGCCTTGCGCATTATCGTGGCATTTATACGCCTTTCGTGCAAATGGGCTGGGTCAAGGAAGGTTTATATCTGCTAATGGCAATCACTTCTATAAGAAGTAGGATGTCTCAATATTTACTTTGTTTACATTTGTACCTTTCTGTTTTTGTATATTGTCCATAAGGGAGTGTCTTATATACAATATACAGAAACAAATATTGGGATATTCTACTTCTTAAAACTGATGTTTTAGTCCAAACAGAGTCTAGCCTCTGTTCCACTATAGCTTCTATAACTTAATGTAATCTCTCATTCAGCATTTATTTCATTTGCCTTATTAAAACTTCAAGTCTGCTGCTGAGATTTACTTTCACAAATTAGCTTCCAGTACTTGAAAACAAAGGTAAACAAAAATTAATTTGTTAGCATACAAAAAACTTCAGCTCCAATGACAATTTATCATTGCAGTGAAGCCAGCATTTCCAACACGGTACCTTAGGCCCTGTTCAGCCCTGGTATTAACATGTGTCCTCAGTGATCGGATCACAAGTGGACAGCTTTAAGTACGTCTGTTCACACCTGGCATTAGAATGCATCTCCACATGCGTCTTCAGTGGCCACTTGTGATCCGATCTCACTTCCCCGCTCTATATGCAAATAAACACGTAGTAAACACATGGCTGACACAGCAGCCGTTGTGACGTAATACTACATGAATGTCGGTAGTAATATCCTACATATTCGTGAATTCTGGTACATTGTATTAACATCAAAATAAAAGGTTATTGTACCGACGGTCCCCGGGGACCTCCGCGCCGCCGTCACCGCTGCTTTTGCCAGACAACAGCGGGGTACAGCGCTCCAGAGAGCCGGGGAGGACAGAGAACAGGCAGGGGGCCAGGCGGTCGGGTGTCAGCTCGGCGCAAAGTAGCGGAACAAAAACACCGACACATCTCCGACAGTTTGATAATAACGCACTTTGTGTGCCCAGTCTGATAGTCTGTAGATATGTAGCCTATAAACAAGATATATTTTAATAAAATACAGTTGTACCGACAGGATATAGTAGAGCACAGAGGCCGTTTCCATGCTGACAAGCGCCCGTGTCTGCCTGTTTATTCACCTGAGGGGCGCGGTGATCCCGCGGATCCCAGCGGGACATCAGATGAGTAGGCGGTCCTTAATATGGCCAGGACGCATTCACTACACACTGCTAAAAGAATGTGGTCATATGTGGCCCAGACCACCTCTGAATGTGGTCTGAAAGATCCGATCTCAATGCGTCCTCAATGCGTCTTGAGTGTGTTCACACCTGTACTTCGAGCTGTCCACTTGTGATTCGATCACTGAGGACACATGTTAACACCAGGTGTGAACAGGGCCTTAGTTTCTCTCATATCCATGATATCCATCAACACTCTCTTATAATGCCATTTTTCCAACTTGTTAGCTGTAATCTCTGCTGTGTGAGATCTTTTACGGGGCTTATGGGAAACGCTGTAATGGAGTGAACAACATGTTTTGTTCCAAGGCTTCATTTCAAGTAATTCACTTTATTACAATGTCAATGGGATGTCAATGACGATGTTAGTTGAGCTGTTGGTAACGGCGCTGCTTCTGATTCATAACTTGGAAACTGCATGTGGTTCTTGCGAGATTTAATCACTTCTAATATTACTTGACACACGTTCATTAAAGAATCAATAAAAAATCAAAACATCACTTTTAATGCCAGAAAATCACTTAATAAAACAATTCCTTTTCAACAACAAACTTGGCCTCGTGCCTCTCATGTAACAGGTTATAAAAGTCATCATAATTTGGAGCGCAGTTCTTAAGTCTTGAAGTATATATGCCAATGAAAGCTATGACGTCCTGTTCAATAAAGGCGACAGGGCTGCTCAGAATAGCCTCAACCTCGGAGAAGAAAAGACGAATTTCACAGCAGGGTGCAACATAAAAACAGCTTATTTGTTTTAATTATGAGTGGTGTGATCAAGATAATGACCTGGGCTTAAATCCACATTTATGAAAGAGATACAACGTGCAGCAACGCAGAGGCCAAGTTGATGTTTTTTTTCAGTTCCAAAGCCTCTTTGTTTTGCTTAATCCAGTTCAGTCACGCAGCAGTTCGTGAAATACTCACAAAATTTAATAATAATAATAATTTTATGTATTGATTCGTGTACATAGACACAAATTTCAAATTTTTTCATGATGGTCAGCACAAAATCAGTTTCTATGAATCCACGTAACTGTGAACCGGGAAGTATAAAGAGCGGCGATGCAGCGTAGGGAGGAGGTCGGGTCACGTCACTGCCAGTTTAGGAGGACAGAACTTACAGCTGTGGAACCAGCAGCCTCCTCACTTTCAGCCACACAGCTCATGTAGATTTGTTTGTTTTGTTCTGTGGTCCATAGTTTTCACAATTAATTTTTTTTGTTTTGGCGTGGCGTGCCATATTACTTCACCCACAAAATGACCGTTTGTATATCAATTAGTCACCCATGTGTAACTTTGAATTCTTGAGGAAAACATTGTCTTTCTCGCATGCCTCCGCGGTGAACGGATAATCAAAAACAGAGAAAAGTCTTGATGAATCTGAAATAAATGAAGGCCGCGTATAAACAACAGCAAAACTATATGAAAACATCCGTTTACAAACTCTCACACAACTCGTGCGGAATAATCCATGTCTCATTTATCCAGTCGTGTGCTCACTAACACATGCATCTTCACTAAAACCTGACTATTTAAAAAACTTCTGCATAAACAGACTCATGCTTGTGCAGGAGTGCTACTCATCTGTGTGAGTCCGAAGTGTTTTAAATAGTAAGGTTAATGTTTTATATATTATGTTATACCTCCGTTTGGTCAGTGCCCCTCGGCATCAAAAAAACAGCGCAGGGAGGCCCTTTAGCAACAGTTTGTGATAAACCGGGCTTTCAATTAACTCCAATGTAAACCCACCCACGGCGTTATTTGATGGTTGGAACAAGTGACGTAGTATTAACAGCGTGAGACTCCGTTCAGGGCGGATGGGAGGGGAGGTGGAGGGGTCAAACAAACCACCCTATTCGACTGTTATCAGGCCATTAAATAGGTGTTATCAGTCACTATAAGCACCATAGATGTGGGTCATTAGGAGCCTTCTACACCTACTACGTTGTAAAAGTGAAAGTGAAACTTAAAAGCAACACGTTCTAACATGTACAACTGAATGAAACGTCACATTTTGAAAACAAACAAAAAGTCTTCTTTAGGTTTAGACAACAAAACTACAACTTCTTTACGTTTAGGTAACAAAACTACAACTTCTTTAGGTTTGGACAACAAAACTACAACTTCTTTAGGTTTAGACAACAAAGCTACAACTTATTTAGGTTTAGACAACAAAACTACAACTTCTTTAGGTTTAGTCAAAAAAACAGTTATATTTGGGGAAAAACCCTGTGTTTTGGGTTGAAATAACTACCTACAGAAATATACTACAGCACCTGACTTCCATTTCTGCTCCTGTCATAATTACTACGGTCACTAGAGGTCGCTGTCTTGTTCATTTATACCTTCGTTTGGTGATCTACCATGTGAATAGATGATAAAACCTACTAGTGGGTGTAGTAGTCCCCTATTGACCCACATCTATGGGGCTTATAGCGATTGATAACGCCTATTTAATGGCCTGACAACAGTCTAATCAGCTGAACAAACACAAGACTTTCAACCAGGAGATCGCTGTTCATGTCCCGTGTGAAACTAAAAGTTGACATATTTTGTCACATCAGTCACGTGACTTGTCGGTATCGTCAGTCCCGTGAGTCGCTAGTCAGTGAAGTTAACGTCAATCACGATTGTTTCTTAACCTTACCTAAGTGGTTGTGCTGCCTAAACCTAACTTCCTGTGAAAACGTAAGTTTATTTTGAAAGGACACTATGCATATAACGAGGGTATATACGTCCCTGGTCCCGTGCGTTGGGGCACTGACCAAGAGTTTGACGAGTTGGGAGTGAGAATATTCCTGTTTGCACCATGGATTACTTTGACACTTAATTAATATTTAAAATATAATCATTATTAGACATGTTATGAAGTTACAAGTGTTGTTTTTTTTACATGATTTCTAAGGATACACTATCACTGTAATGAAGTGCTGCATGCAGCAGTACGTGTACGTCGTCTGTGCATTCCTATTTGACTGACTTATGACTCTCAGAATAAGGGGTGCACTTACAGCCAGGTTAAAGTTGTACTACAGTAATATGCAGTTTGAATCTCGCTGATGAAGTGAGAGAAATTGGAGCTTCGTGTAGGTTAAACAAAGGGAAGGAAACAGGGCATAGTGGTCATGTAAAGCATATGTCTATGTTACAGTTACATAACATTAGTCTTTATAGGGATGCTTTTGTCAGACATCAGTTCCACACATTTTTAGCATGAGTGGAATTCAACCCTTCACACTGGCAGTAAACTCCTCAGGCGAAGAACAACTTGGAAAAAGTATAAAATTCAGCCAAAGAATGAGCTCAAGCTGAAGTTTTATGTGAAGGGTGAAATTGATTTAAAGTGCATGAAAAGCAGCAGAAACGGTTGAATACATCGCATGAGAGAAACTGCTGCCCTTATACCACCTGCTTCAAGCGGGTTGTGAATCTCTGCACACAGTTGTACATGTGAGGCGTCCCAGCAGGATTGTGTTTCTGCACTTTTTGACAGTATAGTGCACCACAGCTAGAGGAGAAGTGCTTTGTTCTTCAGCAGAGGAGACAGCAGCATCACAAACAATGATAATCCTCAGTGTGGAAACGTGGCTGCTGGTCTATAATCTTCGTATTGTCCAGCTTTTTCACTTTCTCCACACTCGCACATCAAAGCCTGTATTTGTGCAGGGTTCCCCTCAGCCTGCTCACATGTACACGTCATATTTCAAGCGTTGAGCCCGTCATACTGTTAACGCATATAAGCCTGAAAACAAGCAGCTGTTAATGTAACAACAGAAACTCTTTAACTGAATCAGTTCGCTAAGCTGCGTTCAGGTGTCTGTTGCACGACAGACCCGAACATTAATCTTTAACACAGCCCAGATTCGTGTGCACAGACAAATGATCCTTCTTTAAAGGTGCAATCATTCATTTTTTTTGCCACTTGGGGGCAGCGGAACAGAGAAAAACAGACACATTATCACCTAATAAAGTGGATATGGCAAATATGTGAGCAAACCGTACACATCTAGCAGACACAGAGTAACATGATCATTCATTAGGTGTCATGTTTGAGTCCCCCTGATAAATATAAAGTCCAATACTAACTCTACTTTTTGCTCTGCTTTGTTCTCCACCACCTCCTGAGAGAAATACCTGCTGGCTCGTTAGCTGCTAAATGTTTTTCACCAGATATTCTCTAACTTTGTCTAAGTTTGGTGCTGGGCAAAGTTGCTTTATCAGAGAACTTTGTATCAAAAATGTGTTGATTTATCCAAAAAGTCTTGTTGTTTTACGAGTTAACTCACTTGGCAACATCCTTTTTAATCAAAGGTATTGTGCGCTTGTTTAACATGAGCCCAGTTTCCACCGAAGGAACTTTCCCCCAGAACTAGGAACCTTTTTAGGAACTCATTGCGTCTCGACAGCAGGGACCAGGGTCTAAATTAAGTTCCAGGACCTTTTTACCCCCCAAAAAGGCCCTGATCGGGGAGTAGTATACTTTCTGAAAGTACCAGAACTTTTCGGGTGGAGTTTGCAGGGAGGACCGTCGCTGATTGGTCGAACAGACAGCGCCGCTGCTTCCACTGTACCGCTTCATTCATAAAACAAGGTAGTACTCTTGTATCGATTTAGGACCATTTCAGGACGATGGGAGAGCATTTCTCTCTTCTCTTAGTTTGATTACATTGAAAGTAAAGTTAGGCTCTGCTGTCGGCCCGACTCATTTAAAAAAAGACAAAAAGAAAAAAAAAAGGAGAGAGATGGCGAGGGCGTGCGGCAACGTTAGAAGAGGGAGACGTTGTGCGGCGGTGGTGGGAATGAGAGAAAAATAAGTTATTTTTTGATTGTTCCTCTGCGGTTACGTTCTAAAGCACAAATAAATAACCATCAAACAGTCAACAGATGATTTACAGTGGAGACGGACGCTCTGAGTTTCATTTTCGTCTGCTGTATTTCATTCATTGCATCCAACGTGCATCAGTAATACATACATAAGTATTACCAGCAAAACTGACTTAACTTAAAGTACTCACGATGCAAAATGGCCTCTTTTAAGGCAAGCATACATATCATTACAGACAGTAAGCCGTCCATAATGGGAGTATTCAAAAACAGAAGAGAGAAAAGGAAAAACAAAACAAAACAATCAATATATGAATACAAATGATGTCAAACTGAGTCAAGAAAGGGGCCCCAAGATTACTCCCATCTATGTTGACGTTTTAAATTATTAGTTCCCAATTTCTCCATGTGGATAACTGAGATCAGTTCATGCAACCAGTTTCTGAAGCACGGTGGAGTTGGTGTCTTCCAGTCTTTGAGAATACTACTACTACTAAGACTACTTTATTGCCTTCACCTTTTCAGTCCAAGAACTTCACAACATCCGGTCGAAAGGTCAGCCAGACTGACTCAGAATAATCAACACTGTGAGGGATTTACGGTGCTGGAAATGCATTTATCTTTGTTTTGATTGTGTGTAGTTTAGTCAGTGAGGCTTCCTGCTAAATTACCGCAACTTCATCATCATCATCATCATCATCGCAGCAAGCAGGTTTTGGTTGCTTAGTAAAGGCAGGATCAACGGGAGCGCAACCTCCCAAGTACCTTGGAAAGAAACTCGATTTTAGACGCGGTATGTGTACGGCCCATTAGAGTGTTAAATTCTGGAGTCTTCAACGTACCGGAAGATTTTTTTATTTGTACACAGAAGTTATTATCGTGTGCAACAAGATTAGTAAAAAAAAAATTAGATTTACTTTTTAATACTCTCCTGTTAGTTTTGTGGTGAGGCAATTTACAACTTTATCAGTCCATGTCGACCTCACATAAATCCCAGCATAGAGTAGCTTACACAGCTCCGAACTGAGTCGTCTAATCAGCAACCTAACTGAAAACACGTGTGAGGGGATGTGAGGCCTTTAACAATGTTATCATATTTAATCAGCATAAGTCTTGTATGTTAAATCAAAGCTGTTAAATAAATGTAGTGCAGTAAAAAGTACATAATTTCCCTCTGAGATATAGTGAAGGAGTCAAAGTAGAAAATAGGATCAATTCGATATAGCTACTTAAGTATAAGTGCCTCAAAATTGTACCTAAGTAGTCTTTTATCTTCCACCACTGGTCACAGATATTACTTATTAATAGGTTAAATATACCGTTTCTTCATCGTTGATGTTAATAAAACAACGCCAGTGTTATTGTTAACCAGCCGGATTGAAAACAGGCTTGTTGAGGTACTGTATTAGATCGCTACATCTCCCCGACGCTACGATCCCCAGAAACACTTTCCCTCAGCTTTGTGGTGAGCGAGACCACCAGCTAGCACAGTTGGGCCTGTGTTTGACTGCTCTGGTTGGTTTGAAACTAATTATAATGACTTACATCTTCATCTCCATCTGTCAAAGAATGACAGCACAACTACTGTGATACTGCAGGTCTGGCAGATCGAGGCCATAGTTGTCCTAATTTTCAAACTGACACTTCAAAGAGTGCTGCAGTTTGATTTGAAGCTGCGGATCCAAAAATTTATTGCAAGCATGAACATTGTATTATTTCCATTTCGCTATTAAAACAATCCCCTGTGGAGAAATAAGTGGAAGTGAGTAAATCTATCAGAAAGTGATTCAAATATTTGAATCGCAGCCGGCTTGATTTACACACCTCTGATGTTTCCACCGTTCATCATGTCCAAGGGAACAACAGTAAATCTGTAAATCGTAAAACTGAAATATCTGAAAATGTTTCAGCTACGCTTTTTCAAGCCTTTCAGGAACCTCCAGAACGTCTCTTTTCCCTCGCTCTCTCTTTCTCTTTGTGTCTTGAACTCATTGATATCAATCTCATGTACCTGAGTTAAAGGTCCCATCTTGTAAAAAGTGACTTTTATATTATAAAGCAGCTTTAAGTGCTGTATAAATACTGTGAAGGTATCAAAACGCTCAATCCACAGAGAAATACACACAGTCCGTATTCACAAACTGTGCATTTGAGCCAAGATGTTGGGATTTCTGAATATTTGTGATGTCGCAGATCTATAACATATAGTTTCATCCCAGTTTTCCCAGCCTTCAGATGTGGTGGTGTTTACCGTGTTCACCAGAAGAGTCCATATGAACGCCCCCCCTCATGTCGTATTCACAACCTCGTACGTGGAAAGTCTCTGAAAGCTCAGAGTTCACGACTTGTGACGTGTTTGCTGACGTTGTCAGAAATGGCGGAGGCCTTGGAAGTTCATTTTTCGGTGCATGATAAGTTAATAATTTTAGTCGTTTATTGTTTTTCTTCCTAATTTGTCGTCTGAGGAAAATGTTGATATTCTCGACGGCCAAATCTTCTTCCTCTGTCATTATGTCTTTGCATTTCCTGCATTATGTTACCCTCTTGCTAGCTTGCTAAATTGTTGCTTCTACACGCCGACAGTAACGTTAATATTGCCGTTGCTTAGCAGCGGTGTTTTCACTTAACCACTTGAACGCCAAGCATATCGTTAACACGACTTCCCGTGTTGTAAACACAAGCTCATCAGTTTCATTTGAAGGCAGCAATAGAGCATTTCACAGTTTTAAACGTAAACATACTAAATATGTCCCAGTTTATTTACGGTTGCAGTGTATGTAAACGACATCAGCTAACAGGAAGTAAACATGGACCAAAACTGTTGCCTAGCAACGCAATACTGTTGCAATTCTGTCGAAATGCACTAAAACGGACAGACGGTAAATACCAGCCCCTTTGCACAAAAAGCCGTATGAATGCCACAATAATGCACAAGGCGTTTAGTGTGCAATAAGTACGCCTTTCTAGATTTCCATGTGTCATTTTTACACCATGTATCCTGTACTGACTGCAATGTAAACGCATCCGCGTATATATACTATGGTAAGAGTTAGTGAAATAGTATGAAAAGAGAGATAGAACACTTATGTTGAGCAGGTGGGGAGGTGGATGCGTCCAACAAACACCAAACTTTTAACCAGGAGACTCGTGTTCAGGACCATTGTGTCCATTTGGACCATTTTGTTTTGTAAGTTACATTAGTGACATTTGTCACGTTTTTTTCGACATTTGTCACGTGTATTCCGTAGTTAGATTAACGCAGTATTCTCCTCCTCTTCCGCTATCTATTTTGCACCGTCGCTGCAGCCTGTGATCAGCGCTGCCCAAGATGACTGTGACTGGTTTAAAGAAATACAAAGAAGCCAGAGCATTTTTTTTCCCCCATAGCAGAATTATATAATGTGGAGCCAGACCTTTCCTTAGCGCTGACACAGCGTTGTGGAGATACTGTACGTCTGGCTACGTGACACTAGACAGTGATGTGGGGGTGTGATCAATAGTCAGACGTAATTCATTACCATGGCAATAAGATTGCATCATTTTTCAACCCAGTTTAGATGAATTTACAGCCGCACCGCCGCACGCCGGCCACACCGCACCGGAGGACGAATAGACATGTTTCAGGACGTTTTGGAGGTTCACCGTCCACCAGCACCGGCCGCTCTCTCCTCACCTCCAGCACCGACACCGCACCTGGCTGCACTGAGATCCGTTTATTTCTCCAACGGGACTTTTCTCTGGTTTTCTGTTGAGCTGAAAGTTGTGCTCCCCGTCGTTCGGACCTGTTAGAGGCCGACATACCTCCGGTATCGGCTACTTTGTGTTAATTTATCTCCAGCAGGAGGAGACGGTGAGGAAGAGAGCAAGTGAGAGAGACAGTCAGTGTGTTGTGTTAATTCTGACGGTGGGATTTTGTGTAATTCACTGCGTTGATTTCACCCATTCACCGCACACACAAATACCATTGTGAAAATAAACACAATAAACTAAAAAATAAAATGAAAACCCTCAGTTAGCTGATGCAACAAGTTGGGCTTGTTAACTACAGCTAGCACAAAATTAAGTTATTTGTCTAAAAAAAAATTGGCAAACAGTGTGTAACGCTAATCAACTTATGAAATATCAGAAATGGCAAAATACACCGGAGGGGGGCTTTAATGAGATGTGAGCACAACGACTATACAAGCTGGAATAGATTTGCGAGTGGAGACCTGAGCGCAAAACAAGTTTTATTACAGGTCCAAAATGACCTCCCACTATTTTCTCCAGCTGGTTGTGATGACACAAATGAGATGCTGGGACCATTAACGTCCTGTTCCTCTCGACTCTGATTACTGAGGATACAGTCTGTTCTTTGCTGGAACACTGCCTTGGGTAATTCAATTAAAAACATTATTTTAGGAATGTGCAACAAGCAAGCACAAGAGTGAAACAACGAAGGTCTTAAAACTCGACTTTTAAAGGGCCCCTACGTCAAGTGATAAAGCGGGACTCATCTCGAGGCCTTTACCATTTAAGTTGATGTTGTGCTTTAGCGATGCATATTTGCAGACACACTGTTTCAATTAAATTAGCTCCAACCAGTTGACCCTCGGTAAGCCTGGAGCTTTGGGGGGCTGATGCCCGTCTTTGCCCATTTCGAAAACCGGCCATGTGCTGGTGTTTTTATTGTGGTTGTGTTTTTAAAGTTTTGGCAAAAAAAAATAGCAAAAGAATTAAAGGATATGTGTCCAAGCATGTGTTTGATGATGCTTTTAATTCATTGAGCGAATGAGCACTTTGTTTTATTGCGTGTACACAATAATTCCTAATCTTTCATTTATTGTGTTTTATTGTTTTGCCGTACAATCAGTGTGTTGATTGGTCATTCCACCACGTTGGTCCAGGCTGAAATATCTCAACAACTATTTGCCTTGAAATTTGGTGCAGGGGTATGAGGATCCCCGGCGATGCATCCTAATGACTTTTTCCTCTAGTGCCAACATGAGGTTTACATTTGTGCTTCAGAGTGAAATGTCTCCACAACTAGAACGATCGGATGGATTGCCATGAAATTTGGTGCATGCATTCAAGGTCCTGTCATCACGAATTGTAATAACGTCGGGGATCCTCTGACTTTTCTCCTCTCGGGCCATCATCAGGTCAACATTTTCAGTTTATCCAATTCTTTTGTTCATGACCAAATACCTGCAAAACGGGATTCCCATCAGCCTCAGCTGTACTGCTTTAGTAGGGCTGTCAATTGATTCAAATATTTAATTGCAATTAATCCCATGATTGTCCATATTTAATTGTGATTAATCTGAAATTAACCACACACTTTTTTATCTGTTCAAAATGTACCTTAAAGAGATACTTGTCAAGTATTTATTACTCTTATCAACATGGGAGTGGACAAATATGCTGCAAATGTATGTATATATTTATTATTAGAAATCAATTAACAACACAAAACAATGACAGATATTGTCCAGAAACCCTCACAGGTACTGCATTTAGCATAAAACAAATGTTAAAATCCTAAAATGGCAAACTGCAGCCCAACAGGCAACAACAGCTGTCAGTGTGTCAGTGTGCTGACTTGACTATGACTTGCTCCAAAACTGCATGTGATTATCATAAAGTGGGCATGTCTGTAAAGGGGAGACTCGTGGGTACCCATAGAACCCATTTACATTCACATATCTGGAGGTCAGAGGTCAAGGGACCCCTTTGAAAATGCAGCTTTTCCTTGACAAAATGTTAGCGTAAGTTTGGAGCGTTATTTAACCTCCTTCACGACAAGCTAGTATGACATGGTCGGTACCAATGGATTCATTAGGTTTTATAGTTTCATATGATGCCAGCTACAACCTAAAAATCACAAGTTGCATTAATGCATTAAAGAAATAAGTGGTGTTAAAACGAATGTGCGTTGGGTTATTATCACGTTAACTTTGACAGTCCTACTAACTAGCAAATGTTAGCAAGCTAACAACCTAAAGGAAGATGGTGAGCATGTTAAACATTATACCTGCTAAACATAAGCATTGTCCTTGTGAGCATGTTAGCATTCTGACGTTAGCATTTAGCTCACAGTACAGCCTCACAGAGCTGCTGGCTCTTCCAGAAGAAGACAGTCTTGTGCTACAGATCTGTGTTTTCTGTTGTTAATGATTTGTCCTCTGTGTTTCAGGTAGCGTGGACTGGGGAGGAAGAGACGGACAGAGAAAGAGAGAGAGAGAGAGAGAGACATGGACATACAGAATGGGATAACAGCACAGGAGGCCATCAAACAACAGGGAGCCAGACACACACACACACACACACACACACACACACAACCTGAAAAACACACAGTAGAAAGACAGACTTGACACTTTGTCAGAGCTACAGGAAAATACTAAAACAGCAGGGTACTGCCAGAACACACCATAAACTGATGAGTTACACACAGTAACACACACATAGAAGAAACGGTGATGGAGAAAGACTCGACGTGATGTCAGAGCCACAGGGAGATAGTAAAACAGCAGGCTGCTGTCAAAACATCTTAAAGCAACACGTTTTACACATACACACACACACACACACACACTGCAGTTGACATTGGGTCGGGAAAGCTGGAGCTCATCAGAACATCATCCGCTGATTTACAGGACTTTAAACAACACGAGTGAACGGGCGACATACTGAGGCAGAGCTGGTGGTTCATTAGAAACCTTGTTAAAGAAAGTTCTTTTAATGAATACTGACGGGCCGGGCTTCATAAGATGTTTACTATGTTTATATATACGATGTGGCAAATTTAGACTGAATCGCATTAAATAAATCAATCTCTGATGGGAAACACTTAATTTTTTGGGGTGGCCTGTTCAGCCCAGTTGCACAGCAGTTCATGAAATAGTCATGTCATTTTAATTTGTGTACATTTACACAAATTTCAAATTCTTTTCATGACAGTCAGCACAAAATCAATTTGTATGTAATCCATGTGGGTCGGTCAAAAAACACAACATTTCACCCAGGAGACAGGTATAGGTGTCCCGTGTGAAACCAGAACTCAACATTGATTTATTTGTCACAACACTTCCAGAGTTATTTTTAGCCAAACCGCGATCTTTTTCTGAAGCTAACTAAGTATAGTTTTTGTAACGTAACTTCTGTACTCAAGTTACGCCACTTCCGGTGTTATTTAGACCCAAACCGCGATCTTTTTCTAAGCCTAAGTAAGTAGTTTTATTTTGAAAAGACTGGAGCGGACATTGACACGTGCATCACATGTTGCTGGACATTCGTAGGAAAAAAACGTTATTGAATGTTGTGCTGACCGTCATGAAAAAAAAATGGGTCTGTGTACACGAATCAGTGCTGTGCGACTGGGCTGTGTACAGTATATGGGGAGTTTCTACTAATGAATACATGTTTATTTGGGTTTAAATTTCTTTTTCAGTTTTCATGTGTCAGTCAACACATTACACAAATGTGGTAAAGGCCCTGAAAATACCAGACAAAAGACTCCACATATTTGGCTCTCCTGCTCCGACTACATGGTGAAGATCACCTTTAGAGGACATCAGTGATCATCGTTACAGCCCGTTGGTTTACAGGTATGAAGACGATCACAGGTAAACAAAGGAGATGTCTTCTCCATGCAGACTTCCCTGGTGAAGACAGACCTGGAGCTCCTGTGCTAACTGGCTCAGATTGCTATTGGCAGGTAATATCCGGCCGTACAGGAAGACTAAGAGTTATTTGAAGCTTCCTAGGAAATTATTAGGAAATTAAGGGCAAGAAAAAAGAAGTGTTACCGTTGAATGTACTACTAATGTATATTCTGTCCTAAAATGAATTTACATGTGTAAGTCATAAACTTTAAAAACGCATTTTGTTGATTTTCAAGTACAATCTACCACCACAAAACTATTCCACTGAAAGGTGATATATCTATAATGAATATTGAATTATTCAGTGTCATAAACAACAGGATAACGTGGTAACCTGTCCAAACAGAACTTTCAAAATGGGTCGGAACTATTAAATATTATACCTGTTTTTGTTGCATTGTTCAGATGATATATAAACTCTGGTTCTTAATAGCATCAGATAGAAGCCACTGTACACTTATCAAGTAATATTAAAACTTTGATATTAGTTTGACCATCTATTATAAGTTGGGGGAACTCAACATGAAGTCAGAGGTTAGAAAAAGCAGAGGAAAATGTGTTGACATAAACAGGTTTTTATATTAATTAAGAACACATGTTCATTATCTTGACAGGGTTAATTTAATAAAATGATTACTTATGCATTAGGAGGTTATAATGTGTTATGAATAAACAACACATGGGGTTTTATTACATTTTAATCTTCCTAACGTGACCATAAAGGCTTTAAATCAACCATAAAAAATATTAAACTTAGGAATTATGAGGCTTTGATACAATTATAACAAAACCCCTATTGTTTTAAATGATGACTTCACTGTGGCTGAGTCTGTCTGAGAAACTCATGCAAATAAGTTTAGTTTACAAGTAAGAATATGAAGCAATTGCTGCCAAAAGATCCTCGCGAAAAGCCAATGCCTGTTATTTATTTTGACTTATTACTTAAATGCTACCATTTTAATTATTGTTCTTGTTGATAGAAATTTAATTGGTTCACCACCGGAGACATTTTGTCCACAAAACATTCATATGCGCAGTAAAGACCATACCGTTGGTTTTGCATGTTTTAGCCCATTAACTATACAAACCACTTCACATTACTGCTCCTATTTTTATAATCCAGACATTTCCGTCTTTCCAGGCAGCTACTAGTCTGAAAGTTAATGTCAAAAAAGACCTGAAACTGGCTTCACCCACCAGGTATCAGTGTATACTGTATCTGTTTTGTTTTTCTTTGGTCAAAGGTACACTTAAGTTGAGTGTGAGGTTCATTTCTGACCTGGTGGACCTGTTATTGATCTTGATTTGAAGTCCACTTACAAGCTTTTTCTGGGGCTTTCTTGGTAGAGATTGTGAAATGCAGCTCAAGCTCTGGAAATAAAACTATTAAAGTTCTGAGAGTTTCCAACCCGGTCTAACGGGAAGGTGAATAATTACCACAACATTCCACGGACATTCCACGTATTATGAGTACACATTTTAGCCTTTTCACGTGTCATTTGTACGCAAACATCCACAGTTAGGTTCAGGCAAGAAACTCACTTAGTTAGGGTTTAAGGGAAAACGTCATGGTTGGGCTTAAAATAAGTGAAACACGTACGGAAAACACGTCACAATTGTCAATAAAAAAACGTGACAAACCTTAGTAACTTAACTTACAAAACAAAACACCGGTCAACAACGGTCTCGAAGGCGGGTCTCTTGGTTAAAAGTCTGGTGTTTGTTGGATCCATCCACCTCCCACCATACATACTGTGTCAATAACTCTTACCGTAGTGTTTATACGTAGATGTGTTTACATTGCAGTCAGTACAGGATACATGGCGTACAAATGACACACGGAAATCCAGAAAGGCCTACTTATTGCACACTAAACACCTCGTGCATTATCGTGGCATTAATACGCCCTTTCCTGCGAACAGGCTGGACATTCAGAACTTCGTTGGTACGTTGACACATGAGAATTGCAAGTTATGTCCTGAAAAGGGTTACACTGATTAGCAGTAAACAACCAGCAAACTACAGCAAACTACAGCTAACTACAGCGAGCAAACTCTTGATTTCTGTGTGTCATTTGCACGCCATGTATGTTCTGTTTGTACACATCTGCACTGACTGCAATGTATAGCATTCCACGTATAAATGATACGGTAAGAGTTAGTGACAGACCACTTGTTGTGGGCGGGTGGGGAGGTGGACGTGTCCAACAAACATCTAACTTTTAACCAGGAGACCCGTGTTTTGTTTTGTAAGTTGCGTTAGTGACGATTGTCACGTGTTTTTAATTTACATTTCTGACGTGTAGTTGTTTTACGTTCTTTCTGTACGCGTTTTACTTTGGGTGTATTCAAACCTGCCTTGTTTAGTTCGGTTGAATCGAACCCTGGAGCGTTTACCCTCTTAGCGCGGTTCGTTTGGGCAGGTGTGAACACAGCAATCGCACTCGGGTGCAGCACCAAAACAAACGAACCGAGACCTGCTTGTAGGGGTGGTCTCAGTTCGCTTCCAAATGAACCGCGGTACAGTTCGGTACGCTTCGTTTGTGGTGAGAACATGATCCGACCTCGATCCGGCCCAACTGGAGAAAGCATTGCTCCTTTTTGGATTTAACCAGCTCCGGTAGCGAGCAGAGCTGTGCATGTCAACACCAGACAACATTACTACAAAAGAGCCTACGCTTGCCCTCGCTATTCACATCAGTATTAAACAGGTGTAACGCCGATGAGCATGTCACAGTTTAGGAGGGTTAATGCACGCCTCCTCCTCCGTCCTCCGTATGTCTTGATATGCAACTCCAGTGCATTAATACATTGTTTTCCAGTTGCAGCCGCACCTCATTTTCAAACTGTATCGTTTGCCTTCAGTGAAAAATTGCTACGAGGTAAAAAAAAAAGAAAAAAGATGACCAGGGTCAAGATCAAGCATCGTAGTTGTCCCTCCATTGTTGCGTTCTGGAAGTCTGCTCTTCTTTGGTTACTTCCGGGAGTTTTCCAGCATGGAAATACTGACCAATTAGAGAGCAATTTCTTTTGCGCACCAAAATCTTGGTTTGCTTGTAAATGCTGCCGTGTGAACACAAACCAAACTCGAGGCAATATGCAGCATGGTAACAATCTGGTCCCTGATTCGGACCAGAGCAAACGAACTACAGGTGTGAAAACGCCCTAAGTGGTTTTCGTGCCTAAACCTAACTGCGGACGTTTGTGTGGCGTACAAATTACACGTGAAAAGGCTAAAATGCGTACTCATGACACGTGGAATATCCATGTAATGTCGTGATATTTATACGGCTTCCCGTGAGACCAGGTTGGGCCTGGGAACATAAGCAAACAATCCCACAACTGTCATAATATGTTGGATTGGTGCACAGAATTGCGTGACATCACCTTTTTCCCAACTGGGCCCCGCCCACTTTAAACCGGTGAGGGCAAAATACAGAAAATCTCTCTGTATTAATACAAACTGTTGTCCAGGGAAGTCGTGTTCATGTTGGAGCCCGTTGCTCGCAGTAAAAAGTTGATGAAGAAAAAAAGGATTTCAGGGCCTTTAAGTGAACAAACCCAGAAGGGTTAAATTGCATGATTATGAAAGTTTATTACTTTTAGAAGGCAGGAAGTCCTCAGTATGTTGCCACTGTGTTGTAATTTCAGTCAAAATAAAGGAAGAGATGGACGGAGCTCTGCTGCTGTTGATCATGTGAATCTGTCCCTTTCCTCTCACTGTGTTTCCTTGTTCCCTTCTGATCTTATCTTCCTTCAGTCTTGACTCCTTCTCTCCTCAATTCATCCTTCCTTCTCTCTTCCTCACACGTATTTTCTTTATTTCCTGTCTGTCCTCCTCCTTCCCTCTTTTCATCCTTGTTTCCCTGTCTCTTCTTCCCTTCCATCTCTCTCTTATGCCTTTTCCTCTTCTTCTTCTTCTTGTTCCATTTCACTTCTATTTCATCTGCTCTTTTATTCTCTCTGTTGTCTTCCTTTGTTCTGTTCAACTTTGTTTTCCTTTCCCGTCTTCCTCCCCCTCTTTTCTTTCATTTATTCCTTTACTCCCCTGTTTTTCCCCCTCCTCTTCCTGAAACCTCTCCTCTCTTGTTGAAGATGAAAGAAAGAAAGAAGTAACATCAGAAGAGATTTACACAGGTGTTGATCAATGTTGTGTGTACTATCCTCTTGTTCTTCTTCTCTCCTCTGCCCTCACCACTTTTCTTCCTGTTCTACCCTTTCCTTTGGGACAGAATGAGAGAGACCTGTCCTCCCCCTAAAAAAACGACCCCATAGGTCATTTGTACAAGCAGCTTACGACCCATATTTACCTTTATTTTTAGGCGGCGACCTCTAGTGGCCGTAGTAATTACGACGGCAGAAAAGAAAGGAAGTCAGTTGACGTTGTATGAAGAGCGACAAAGTCTGTGTAGGTCGGGGTGGATGGATGGGTCAGGACTTTGACTGTTGTTCGTGTTCCAATGTCAACATTGAGTTACTTTAACTTACAGTACGTCACGTATGTAACTATGGTTAACTTACATGAATTACGCAACAAACATACTTATTTTAACCAAGCCCCCAGGAAGAGCGCTGGGCTTTGACGTGGCCAAACGGCGGTTACAATACTACAACTTCTGTGTCCGTCACGTGATGCCATTGGGCCCAAAAATACTTTTTTCCATAGACTTACATTGGGAAAGAGACGTCTGTAACTCAGAGGAACTTTTTTTTTTTAGGTGAATCAACTTCCCAGTACGAACACTTGAATAGTCCTTGTAACAGGAGAGACTTCAGAGAGCAGGTCCAAAGCACATTGCAGCACACAGATTTAAGGCGTTTCGACGCCAACTGCGTCTTCGGAAGTCAGAGTCAAGATGAACTCTGATTTCATGTTGACTCTGATGAAGACACAGTTGCCGCTTTTGTGTGCTTTGGACGTGCTCGCTGAAGTCTCTCCTGTTACAAGATTGCTCTACTCTGTGAGCACCGGACAGGCCTACAATTCATTGTGAGGCGGCTGAAGTGCATTTAACCTCCCCTCTTCACTTGAATAGTCCTTATTTAAATCATTATGTCCTGAAAGTTCAATCTAAAAGCTGAATCCAGAGTTCTTTTCGTGCTGCAGTTCAAGTGAATGAACGTCCAGCGTCGGTCTGGGAGGCGAGGTTAAAGGAAACGCTACTGCTCCTGCTCTATGGGCCCAATGGATGCGGAAGATCGCCGTATGATCCGGATACTTTATCACTCAGCAGTCGAGCCATTTTGGCTTCATGCGCCACTGAGCGACTCTCGTAGGAATGAACGGGAGCCTCCAACGCTGTATCCAGTTCTCTTAATACATCCATCATTTTAACCCACGCCATGATGATCTCCTGCCTGCGGTAGGGGCGCTAATTTAGGAAACGCTCCTGTCGGTCGTTTTAGAGGGTAGGAACAGACGACCTATGTGGGTGTATGGGTTGTTGTTGTCAATGGGAAGCCCACTGACTTAAGTTTGATCAGTTTTATGCCAGGATCAGACTACACGATATTTTTGATGGTTACGATGGTCACTATGTCAGATTACACGATTGAGAGTCATAAATTCTTGTCGTGACTTATTGGCTGCGACACATGACAGACTACACGTCGGTCCCCTGTTCTGACAATACACACTCTCCTGGCACCGCCGTCTTAATATACGGGCCAAACCATGTAAAGGGGCCCACGAGGCTCCAGGGGAAAACAATACAAATATAATTCAAAGGGAAAAGCAAAAGCGGGCGTGCAATGGGATGCTCCATGCGCAAAGACGCAATGGCGGTGGTTTTTTTTTACTCCAACACAACCTAGATTGAATATCCTACTGTGAGGTCTGGTAGCAGTTGCTCTGGGAAGGTCCGATGACATCATTCTGCATAATAAGTAGCCATGTGCTTCTGTTTACAGCTGTGTGCATCTGTGCTCAGCCGGTCAAATTCACTGCCATGACGGAACACGTCGTGGGAAGCAAAAAAAAAAAATCAAACATGCTAGACTTTCTGTCGGGATGTCGTGAGGCGTCCCAGACGCGGCGTCGGTTGTCGTGTACTATGACTCACTACACGAGATAAAATGATCGATTGTCGCACACGACACTCGTTTATCGTTCCCGATCCGAGTCGACACCCTACGACGGCCGTGTCGGCTGTAATCGGGCTGATAACGTGTAGTCTGAACCGGGCATTCATGTGTTCACTTCTCTAAACTGAGCATTGTTCTCAAAAGCAAAGTGAACAAGTGTATTTCCCAAATGAGAATAACAGTTCCAGAAGAAGTCAGTCGGAGCCAGCGAGTAGCTTCATGGTAGTTTAAACACGTTAGAACCCTAAATGGGATCTGAATGAAGTTCACCTTTACATAGGCTGTATTAAACATTGTACATCCTTGTATATACTTGTTATAATCCCATGAATTATCACCCATCATACATTTTTTAAGACATTAGTTTATGTAAAGGTGAGCTACATCCTGCAATAAAAAGTGGAATACGATGGTGTGTTCAATAGATCGACCAAGATATGACAGATGATCTTTGACTTCTCACTCCCAAATAAGAAGCTCAGAGGAGAATTGGCCTAAAAAGAACAATCTGAGCTCTTGTTTACCTTCAGAGGAAGATGTAGACTTTCTCTCTTTTCTCTCTCTTCTTACCTCCTCCCTTTCCTCCACCTCCTCCCTGTTGTTCCTGTCTGATTTCTACATGCTGATGTTGAATGCTGTTTATTTTTAATGACTTGTGCGATGAAGGTGATGACGCTGACTCCTCTGTCTGCACTGAGAGGCTGCCAGAGGCCTTTACAACACATGTAAATAATCCAAATAAAACGTTGGAAACTTTCGTGATCACGGACCATAATGTGAAATATTTGGTGAAGTTTTTAATCTTTCCCATGAATCATATCTGTTTCTTTCACTTTTAAGCTCTTGAAAACATCATCCTCACCTCTTTTATTTGTCCTCGCAGCAACAGGAATGACACCGCTGCACAGTTAATCATAGATAAATACACATTATTATTATTATAGTCATGTTTCAAATCATACTTTTCCCACAAAGAACAGCATGCTCCCAAACTCTTTGTCAATACTTATGTCTCTGACCTTCATTAAAACCAGTTTAACCGCCAGTTATTTGTCACTAAAGTAAGCAATAAGCCACGGGAGGGCCGTGATTTACGGTGATTTTACAACAGCTCGGGGGCGTTCGTTGTGCCTGAAACCCTCTTAGCTGTTGTAAAATCCTTCCTGTTTCATAAAACAGGAGTAAATCCAAAAAAGACAAGAATCTCATTTGTTATGTGCACTAAATTGTAAACCTTTATATCCGTTACACATATTTTATTCATGAAGATCAGTTTACCCATCATGGAGTGTAATACTGCAGCTTGTGAAAATAGTTGTAGAAAGTCTTCAAGGGGAGAAAAAAAAACTAAAAAATCTTGTACAAATTTAATTTGATGTATATTAGTGCTGTGGCGCAGCGGCCTCGTGAAGAACAAGATAACTGAATATTTCTTGACTTCTATACAAGCAGCCTCATAGTTGATTGCACAATAGGTTGTATTTAGTCGTCCGCATCGGCCCTTTAAGGAAAGAGCTGCCATTGTTCTATATGCAGTGCCAGTTCAAAATGTGCCTGTTCGGATCGGGCTGAATGCTTGGCTTGTGGTGTTGCTGCTGGCAGCTTTCTCATCCAAACAACCTCACACTGGACACTGTGCTTCCTGGGTCCTGAGATATACACCTGTAGTTGATCGGATGAACGGTTGTCGAGAAAATCAGAAGGGACAGACATACAGACTTCTTCCTTTTTAGTTAGACGTTTTTTCTTGTCAATAAATGAAAAGATCAAAACTAAGGGCCCTGTTTTAACGATCGGGAGTCCAACTCCACTTTTGCTAGTTAAGCAGCACATAATCTGTGCACAAAGTAAGGCGCAAGGGGTAAAGGGGTTGTATTTAGTCTCTTAATTAACTAGAATGGCACTCGGAGAGCGCAGACCTCCGCAAAGCTGCCCGAGTACGATTGCCCCCCCCTCTCCGTGCAGCTTGCTCCATCATCCACGTGTATTTTTTTTATGTTGTGATCAGCTGTAGGTAGCGGAGCATCGTAAAACACTTCATTCAAACTGGACAGAAACAAAGTAAAACTCACCTAAACTGTCGCCGTTACTCTTTCCAACAATCACCAAGTGTGCTTTGGTCGAACTCACCTGAAATTTCACCGAGTTTAATGTGAAAAAACACAGAATCTACAGTCGTCCCTCCACCCCCTGCTCTCTCTCTGTCCCTCTCTCTTCTGGCAGAAGGAAAGAGGCAGGGTCAGGGATCAGTTACGTTGCGCATGTGTTATAGCCTGTGGTGTTAATGCACAGGCTGAGCGGAGTTATTAAAATAAATTCCTGAAGCCGGATCATGATCTGGATCGCCACCAAAATGTAATGGATTGTTCATTGTGCCACATCCCACCCCTCCAAAACATTTCATTCAAATCCATAGCGGACTTTTGGAGCAATCCTGTAAACAGACAAACAAACCAACAA
>CAKAKR010065630.1:41305-80927 GCA_916700685.1 Adelosebastes latens
AGCTGTAGGTAGCGGAGCATCGTAAAACACTTCATTCAAACTGGACAGAAACAAAGTAAAACTCACCTAAACCGTCGCCGTTACTCTTTCCAACAATCACCAAGTGTGCTTTGGTCGAACTCACCTGAAATTTCACCGAGTTTAATGTGAAAAAACAGAATCTACAGTCGTCCCTCCACCCCCTGCTCTCTCTCTGTCCCTCTCTCTTCTGGCAGAAGGAAAGAGGCAGGGTCAGGGATCAGTTACATTGCGCATGTGTTATAGCCTGTGGTGTTAATGCACAGGCTGAGCGGAGTTGTGCCACACCCCACCCCTCCAAAACATTTCATTCAAATCCATAGCGGACTTTTGGAGCAATCCTGTAAACAGACAAACAAACCAACAAACAAACGCCGGTGAAAACATAACCTCCTTCCTAGGCCTTCGGCCTTGGCGGAGGTAATTATAGGTGTGTTTTGGGCGTAACAGGAATTAAACCAATCAGAGTGTCGTCTCCCATTCCCTTTAAAAGACGGGTGCGCCTGCACCGGGCGTATTGCTATTTAAAAGGCGGATTCGGCAAATTGGAGAAGCGAGCGGTTTTCTGCTGAGGAAACGGATCTGCTGGTGCACAAAGTGAAAGTACATGAGCAGATGTATGTGGTTCTGGTCCGGTGGACCCTCTGCCTCTGCCGTCTCCTAATCCTCTTTCCTATCAACAACTTCATCTGACTGCATCTGAGCATCTATAACCTGTCGAACTGCTGCAGGTTAAATTCATTATATGATAATAAGCACTAGGCTAAGCATGTATTGATAAATAATCAAAACTGTATTGCTTTCCGATGCAACCCACGGGGGGCTCGGTCCGGCTGAGCAGAATCCTTCGGAGACGCATTATGCACGGGCTTTTCACTCGGGCGCTGCCGGAGAGGTGGTGTGTAACGCTCGGTACCATCAGCCTCAAAACGCCGCCGTTTAGATGGAGAGGGCCCGTAAACTCTGAAGTATTCTACGTCTACACTCAGAGGGATGATGAGAGGAGATGCCACAGAGGCGTGTTACCACCGTGATCTCTCTGGTCACGGCGAGGAGCGCTGAGAGCGTTGCAGGTTGATGAATACAGAATGCCTGAGCCGTACCTCGATATATTCCATTTTCCTGAATTGTCACCTGCCGCCTGAATGTAGTGTTTTCCTTCACATAAATAAAAACATTGTTCTACAGCCTCAAGATAGCAATGCGCCAAAAAGGGGCCTGACCACACCTCATTTTAAGACCATGGTGTTGAAGTGAAAAGCAAAACAGCCTATTTGGAGCCGGGAGGAGGACGGAGCGGTCACGGTCGGTGCGCGCGGAGCAGCGGCGCAAGGTACACCACTGCGACTCCGCAGTGAAAGCTGGACCAGAGAGGCCAGTCACACCGCTATCCGACGGTAAAGATCAGAGTCAGCACGCTACACATATTGACCGTCATCTTTTCTTGTAAATCAATAACACCGGTGTTGTAACAAGTTCATTAACCAGTGGAAAAATGTCCTCACCGTCACATCCCTAACCCATGGTCGCAAGTATATTACCTACTTACACAACGTGGGTGCTGGGCGTGACAAGGACAACTGCGTCGGTCTAAAACTAGCAATGACAGTTGCGCTGTGTGCCGCTTTGCGCCGGGTGTAAAATAGGACCCAAACGGTGTGATACTCCAATGGTTCCTACTGAAGACATAAATCTTTAAAAAATGATTGAACAAATATATAGTGCCATATTTTAAAAAGTAATTATGTTACTTAAACAGAAAGAAATGGTGCATTTGTTGGGGACTATTTTCAACGGCGGATTAATCCACATGTGGTGCTCTTGTGAGTATTTATGGCAGCAGGACGGTGTGTTAGTGGGAATGAGTCAGAATAAACTTCAGAGTGTGGGTTCATGGTGATGAAGGAACATGTCACCCAGTGACACAGTGAAGCTCATTGGTGTGTTTTAATGAAGCTCTCTGGCTCAGAGGAAGAAGAGCTATCAGGCTGTGATGTTAGTGGATCAGTTCATTGTTGGCTTCGGTCTTTTCCTTATATTTATTGACAATAAGAAAAATACAGAATATCACCAGATTTATCTTTTTGGAAGAGAACAGACCATAAAGGAATAACCCATCATAAATCATTCTAAAGGTTATCCTCTGGAAAGTTAGCAACATATACAAAAATCCATCAAAAACAGGTATGTGTTTTGTACAAAATAAGTCAAATTTGGATAAAAGGGTGGATGAAGAGTGAGTTATAAAGTTCTAGTCGCTCATCCTATGCACACTGCACAGTATTTTAGTTTGCTTGCAGATTTTGGCCTTTTTCTTTAAAGTCCCCTTGTCTGTTTTCACATGCATGGAGGGTTTCTCTGTGCTCACATTGAATTTCAGTTTCGTACATACGAGCATCACAACTAGTTTGTAAGCCAACGTGCAACTTACACGAGTGTGAAACTTCGCGTTGATAAAGATTACTTCTCCCGCTCACATGTTCCACTTCAAACGTATGTGAAATAATCTTTGAGAACAACGAGCATTTGCTGGATCTGAAGGCAAACGATATAACACCAAACACTATATGTTTTTATCTCCCGACTGTCAACACCAACTGAGCCGGACTGGAACAGAGATCAGTCATGACAGTGTTATCTTCAACACAGAGAGGACACATGTTGCCTCACATCAGCAGAAACGATCTGATCAGCTCCCAGGGGGGGGAATACTGCTGGATACCATCCTCTTTAAAACACTTCCATCATTTTCAAAATCTCAGGGTCACATGAGAATAAAAACTGTAGCTGCCCTGAGTTTTCCCTCTCAGAAGTTCCTTCATCTGAGAGCTTTTTAAGCGCACTGGCTTTCAACAATCAACTTGAACCCACGACCTCTGCACCTGTAAACACTTGAGCTTTTGAACTACTTAATGTTTCTACTCAGATGTTGCTTTCTCTGAGCTTTTCAGACATTCCTCTGGTGATTTTATAAATTTGCAATACTTGAAATTAAGGCTTTTTTTGCCTTAACCTTAATGCCCCTTACATACTTTACCTGTTAGAGCCAGTGTGTGAGAGCTAAGTGCTTTAGAAGCTTATTCGCAGCCTTTTGTCGATACATTGGCTTTCAGAAAGGACCTCAAATTGGAGGCAGGATCTGAACCTGTAACCTCGACACCTGTACACACTTAATATCTTTCAAAACGCTCTTGAAACTTGGGAAACACGTGGATTTCATATCTTGAACACCTTGTGTAGCTTACTAAAGTCCTTGGGATTCATGGTTTAAAAACTTGTCATCTCTTGGGCTTCTTTTGTTTTTTTGTTGTTTTTTTTACCTCTGGCTGCTAGCTTTCTCATTACACCAAAATGGACCAAACCAAACGATGTAAAGTCGTGAATGTGCATATAGGCGTATAATATTGTGCTCACAACAAACGTGAAACAAATTTTCGCCTTTTCTTTATTATTTATTATTAGATTTGTACATACATGAAGTTTGACCTCTCCCATCCAGTTCAATCCCCGGTCTGAATTACCAACCTCGCGGTTAAAGGACGACCAGCGCTACCCACCAATATAACTACAAGTGCTGCATTGTATGTTGTGGACGCCGTCCTGTCTGGGTTCATCCGGAGGTGCACACATCCACTGCATCTAGCAAGTCACACGTCGGCTGAATTAATCTGGTTTATTACAGCGGTATAGGAACCCAAAATAAACAGATTTTGCTGTGATTGAACTGCAATAAACACATCACACAAATGTCTTGCTTTAAATATTTCAGCCCACATGAATGACGGAAAACAAATTCAAAATTGAAGTTCCATCAGTATTCTCTCCTGTCATGCAACACTGTGCGGACATCGACTAAATGGAGGTTTTATTCTTAAAGGCAGGGTCAGTGATCTTGAGAATCTAGCAAGAGTACACTCGATTTTTTTAATTATCTAACCTAAAAGCCCAGCCCAGTGTTGCCAACTGTTTTCCAATGATATGCAATCATGGCTCCCAATGGCTCCAAAAGTCCCTAAATCTACGTGTGTTTTACTAAATCAACTCATGAAAAATTGTATTTTTTACCGTTTTCTATATTTAATATACATACTTGACTTAGGATTCTTTTTTGTTATCTTATTGACATTGTTATTGATCTTATTTGTTATTATCTAAGTTTCACTTGATCATATTTCATTATTATAATAACACTACTCCATTTGGAGCCAAAATTACACAATTTAGTTCTTTGTTATTGATTTTATTCTGTGCACAATGGTAGAATGTGATAATGCACAGGCTAAATGTCATGGCCAAAGGCTCCATTGTGTGCACATAGCCTCCTGTAGTGGATATCAGTAGTATTTTAGAGCCAGATTCCCTTTCAAGAGGTAGAAAACCCATTTGGCACACTTTGGGTATCCAAGTGTGCCAAATTGAGAATCCGCTTGGTCCTATCCTTACTAAAACCTTTGTAGAATCTATGTGCTTTGTGTTATTCATATCTGCTTTGGCACAGTTGTAGTCAAGGAGTTGCTGAATGAATTCAGTGGCATCTCTGTGCATGGCATCATTGCTATAATGGTGTTATCCACTGTCTAATCTAGATAACATTTTAGGCCAGGATAAAAATGTAAATGTTTCCTTTGGTTCATCACAATTTAAACAGGCATAGTAACAGTCACAATGTTACTGACACTGGGGATGAATACTCTGAGGTCTTACCTATCCATAGAGACCAAGATCATGCAGATAGACCTGGTAGTTGTGGAGCTACTCTTGATTTATTTTGGGTATGTCTGTCTAGGCGAACCACACCTTTAGTGCTCCTCAAGTAGCACTAAAAGAAGAAAAAGAAAACAAAATTTACAAAGAAGATATGCAGTTATGTATATACAGTCCAATGTATAGAACATGTAAAGTTCAGAGGATGAGGTGGAGTTGAGGATGTAGCTGGGGATTTGTCTTTTAGTACTTTGGGCTCTTGGTTTTGCCCTTGACTACAGAGTGCTCATCCCTGGGGCTGAATTCTTTACAATAGGTTTTGCTGTAAAAGCCTGTTGTATTTGTGATAAAACCCCTGTACTTTTTTTTTAGCCACAGTTATGCTTTTGAACTGGAGAACATCTGTTGCCCACTCAGCTCTTTTAACTGTTTGCACCTGCCGCTCTTCAGCGAACGTGTGACTCATGCCACCTTCCATGACAGCTCGCAGCAGATAACCTGCATGAGACAGAGATGTCACAGCCCTGGTGTGACTAACTGCTAAGCTGTGTAGTACAATTAGTTCAAAATGGCTTAGTACAAATCCCTACGCACCAAAAATAACTTGGTAGGAGGGATCAAAAGGGACACATCTGACCTCGTGGGGGCTCGAAATGTGACGGTGCATCTGGAACGAATGTACTTTTAGGTGCAACAATTAGCTCCACGATCACTATCTCTGTTCCGGAACATTCACACATTTACATATGGTGGGTGTTGTTTTTTTTATCAAAGCTGAACAGGGAGATTTTGTTCTGCATGTTTTATTGAATCTGGCAGATTGTGTTTGGAAAGCAAACTGGCCCCACACTGGCTCAAACATGTTTGATATTTACGACTTCAATCCCGTAGTGTGAAGGCAACAGTGATGGAGTATTGAGCAGCAACCCGCAACAGCCGATGAGAGCGAGCTGACGGGGAAGCGTCATCAACCGGTTGTTGACGTAAAGGAAAAATCTATGTGGGCCGTGCTGATTCCCACCATGTTGAATTTATAATCCTATTGAGAGAGTCTCGTCAGATGGTTGCACTTGTGTGTGCGATGTTTTGCGGTAATCAGCATGGCTCTTTCACCTCCTTGTTTTGTTTTTTTCTGAAGTCAATTTTGATCACGTTAGTTTCTGTGAAATCACCACTCTGAAATCATTTAGTACGAGCGGCAAGTGTGTGGTCCTGCATCTTGACTGAATCGTCTGGTGTGTGTGTTCGTTTTGTCTGTGGTCTCCCACATCTTTAAAATCAGTTAAGATTGAGAAATCCTCTCATGTGCATCACTAAAAGAAACTGGCTACCAGCACAGAACTGATCAACTAATCGTGCGTCATCACAGAGGATTCGCCTCTGGGAGGAACGGGGCAATATTGTGTGATCAACAGGATGTTCTGGGGTGGCTGTTCCAACTTTTCAGGCCGAAAAAATCCACCTCTCTCTGTTATTGTTCAAGTCGATACTGAAACAGACATTTTAGTCGGTTTGATTCTCATTATTATCCTGCTTGAACAGGCTACAGGTATTTGTGGCCAGCCAGTGAATCTCTTAATCCAAACATTAAACCCCAGCCCTCCTCCAGACAGTTTTACTTCCTGTTTTTCGTTCTGTGTCAAACAGAGAAGGGGGTGTGGTTAATAGTCGGACGTAATTCATCACCGTGGCAACCAGATTGCATCGTTTTTCAACCCAGTTTAGATTAATTTACTGTTTATCAGACCACAAATGAGACAAGAATTATCTCAACACACCGACTCTCTCTCTCTCTCTCTCTTCTTCACCGTCTCCTCCTGGCGAGGCGGCAGTCTGGCTGCTGCTGCACCGAGGAGCCGCACCGCCGCACGCCGCCCACAGCGCACCGGAGGACGGATAGACATGTCGCCGAAGTCTGCTTTTTTAAATACCATTTTGGGAGCTAACACCGGCCGCTCTCGCCTCAGCTCCCGGCACCGACACCGCACCGGGCTGCACTGTGATTTGTTTACTTCTCTAACGGGACTTTTCTCTCTGGTTTTCTTTCGGGCTGAAAGTTGTGCTCCCCGTCGTTCGGACCTGTTAGAAAACCACAAAACTCCGGTATCAGCAATTTATCTCCAGCAGGAGGAGACGGTAAAGAAGAGAGTGAGTGAGAGAGACAGTTAGACACACTAAACTAAGGTGGAGGAAACTAAAAAATCAAATGAAAACTCCCAGTTAGCTAATGCTACAAGTTGGGCTAGCTAACTACACCTAACTAGGTAACTAACTAGAAAGACAAACTGACAGACCCACAAACAGATTTATCAGTTTGCTGCTCAGATTCAAACTAACATGAGTTTGCCTGTAGTTGGAAGATGACCTTTGACCTGCAGCTTCTACTACTTTTACTATTCGGACGTCATATTCCCATTTTAGAAACAGCTAAACTTTTTTAACTTTGATCACAAAATTGAGTTATTTATAATAAAAAAAAAGAAATTGGCAAACAGTGTAGCTGATCAACTTAGTCAGGAAATGACTCAAATAAATATGAAATATCATAGAAATGCTAAAATACACTGGAGGGGGGGGCTTTAAATGTATTTGATGTGAGTAACACTGATGTTCAGATGCTCTTTGTGCAGTGCTTGAAATTAAGGCTTGAAGTCTTAATGATGTTGTAACCTCAAACACCCTCACCTATTATTTGACCCACTGAGTGTGTGAGGTAAGTGCTTTTGAAGCTTATTCGCACTCCTTCGTTGACATATTGGCTTTCAGAAAGTGCTTCGAATCGGAAGCAGGCTCTGAGCCCGTAACCTCGACACCTGTATGCACTTAACCACTGATCCTCCGAGTCCTTCTGACCTTCTCCTCAGAGAGACTTTTTAAAAAAATCTTTCTTCTGTATGTTACCTTTCAAAATGTACTTGAAACTGGCGAACACTCAAACACATTTCATGTAGTTCATTAATCCCCCAGGGATGAATGGTTTAAATTCAGTCTCTCTGGACTGGCATTTATTTCCTTTTTACCTCTGGCTGCTGGCTTTCTTGTTAAAACAAAACTGAGCTTCAAAGTCATGATCTGTAAGTGTGTGATGCTAATCCACCAGTTCATTAAGTCTGCAAAAAAAAGCAAACCTAACCATGCATACCTCTGGAGGTAAGTGATAATGTTGATTCTATCCCGTGTCAAAACCAGGCTCAAGAGTGGATAAAGACCACACACGAGTTCTAGCTTAAAATAAGTTGATTTTATCCTTTATTTTTGTAAAGTAAACTAAAAGCAAACGCTAAAGGGTGGAAGGCAGGAGAGAGAAGACTATGCAGCTTATCCTGTACAGTCCTGCAGCCAAACCAGGTGAACCAAAGCCTTCCTGACGGCGCTCAGGTTTCTGCAGGGCGAGGCCTGTTTTTTGACTATGTGGTGTGTTCACACTGGAAAAAATTGAATCAAATATGTTAGTATGCCTGTTACGGCCGCAGCCGGCGCCCACCTCTTGTGTCTAACCATTTAAGAGTTTCTTTTCTTATGCATGCCAAGTAGGATGTGTGGTCCCCTAAGTGAGATTGGTCCCAGCTGCCAAGGAGTTGCCGTTGTCTCGAAGATCCTGATTGGAGCCGCATCTGGTCCAGTTTTCTAATCCGCTGATACAATTCACCGAGGCAGCTGATTTCATGTGAGTCTGATACAGTAGTGGATCTAAAAAGTCTACGCACCCTGATGAAATGGCAGGTTTTGAAATGTAAAATCAAAAATAACAACGTTGTAAATTGTCCCATCTCTCACAAAAATCCAGAGAAAGAACAAAAAGCTAATTAGGAAGATTTTAAATATGACCTATTATGTTCATTTCCAGGTGCATACTTGCATGCATTATTTTTCTCACACTAGCTGTGCTGCAGCACCCCTTTTCACCCTCTGTTTGAGCTCCTGTCCCCCCTCCCAGTCTGCTCTGATTGGTCAGCTGGCCCACTGGCATACCAAACTAGCCGCTAGGCAGTTATTATGCAAATGTGTTACTCGGTGACATCACCACGTTACGGAAGAAAAGGCGGTACTTCAATCAAGGCTTTTGAGGCAGTTCAGGAGCAGTGTTTCTTTGGGGGAGAGGAACTCCCTTTGGCCTGGACTTTGGGCTTTGTAACTTTGCAGACCTTTTAGATGCACAAAAATATATATTACACACTAAAGGAAAGAGAAAAAGCATAATAAAAAAGTAAATAAAAGACAACACCCTGATTGCAGAAGTCTGCACCCAACAAATTTTTTGGATTTGTTACAGCAGCAAGTCAACAGCAGCAAGACCAGGCCATGTGGCCATGACAACAAGGGAGACACACCATATGAACATTAAACAAAATGAGCTTTATTTAATAAATTCAAGCAAATTAATCAAAATTAAAGACATAACTGAATATTTAAAGTACGGGGTGTGTCAGTGGTTTCAATAGTGTGGGTGGTGCATGAGTGAAGAATGTGTGTGTGTGTGTGTATGGGTGTTGTAAATGTGCATAAAAACTTAGCAAAAAACTAAAGCAACATAACCCAACCAAATGGGAGAGTAAATCTGCAGCAGCCAGAGAGAGAGCGGACTGCTAGTAGCAGCCAGGGCTTAAGTAAACTGGGAACAACGGGCCCAGAGTGTTCCAGATTGCACCAATCAGCCCATCATCCAGCTGCAGGGCAAGGGGAGACAGGTTAATAACAAGGAAACCCCAGATGACTCCAGGAGTCATCACACTATTAACTTTGCACATCTAGACTTTGGATTGTTATCCCACGCTTCTTCAAGTTCCTTCTAATTGCGAGGGGATATCCTCTGTACAGATCTCCTTAGGTCACTCCACATGTTTTCGATGGGATTGAGGTCCGGCCTCTGACTGGGTCATTCCAAGACTTTGATTTTCCTTTTTTGAAGCCATGCCTCGGTCGACTTGGAAGTGTGCATTGGGTTATTGTAGTTTTGTTGCCTAAACCTAAATAAGTTGTAGTTTTGTTGTCTAAACCTAAAGAAGTTGTAGTTTTGTTGCCTAAACCTAAAGAAGTTGTAGTTTTATTGCCTAAACCTAAAGAAGGTGTAGTTTTATTGCCTAAACCTTAAGAAGTTGTAGTTTCATTTGTGTTGAAAACCTGACGTTTCATTCAGTTTTACATGTTAGAATGTGTTGCTTTTAAGTTTCACTTTTACAAAGTAGTAGGTCCCTGTTGACCCACAACTATGGTCCTTATAGCAACTGATAACGCCTATTTAATGGTCTGATAACAGTCGAATCTGGTGCATTTTCCCACCTGGCTTGGGTTGACTGATTGAGTCTTTTGGCATCATTCAGAGGGATCCTCAAGTTCGGCGTTTTGGCCGTTGCGATCTTGGTATTTGGCTAAGGCCATCTTGTTTTTTTGGAACCAGAAGTGACACAAGTGGGTGGAGCTAGGTACAACCGAACATTACTTTTAGGCGACTTTTAACTTTCACGAAGTGAAAACACACTGTAAAAGGGTTAAAGTTTCAGACGAAAACACGGACAACTCCCAGACTGGACAACGCTGTGGTAGTGACCTGTCAATCACAAGGTAGGCCCGCCCTAAAGCATCCCCTGCTTTAGCGTCAGTTTGTACAAGATACTGTAAATATACATTTGCACCATACATATACAGTAATTATTGAACAGAAACAACAACAATAAGAGGATTATTATTTGTTACTGATGTTGCTCTTCATCCCCGTATTCAGGTAAACCCATATCTCCTGATTTAACTAATGTAACTCTGATGAGAAAAATAAATAATGTTTCTCGTGTGAGGAATGTGAAAGGAAAGCACACACGCAGATGTTGATATATACGTTTGTGACACTAAGATGATCTCAAAGCGATTTAATCCGTCACAACTTACTTGGTTTTCTGTCAGTCTCCTCAGAAATTTTACCGCACAATTGAGCTCCAACTTCAACAATGGGCCTCTTTCCCGGAGCTCAGAACATCCTTCATAAACAGAAAATATTCATCATAACCACAATTTCATGCAACTGCTTGAAAGTTCCAACAAATACCACATCCATGCAATGTGCCAGAGGTTCGGGTGGACCATTTTCAATGACTCTGGTGCCCAGAAAAATGTTCAACTCAACCAAAAAGACTCTCAGAAACACCAACTCCTGATGCACTGGGTAATTTTCTACTAGCAGCACCCACTGCGGTAAAGAGGGCTTGAATGAAAAACAACTCAATTCTGTCAATTCTTTTTTTCACATATCAGTTCAGTTTATCATGTGTTGTTACTTCTGCAGAATTTGACTAAAACCCCAGATGGGATGTAGAGCTTTGTCTCTCATGAAGCCAGCTTTGACTTTGTTAATATTATGGTTCAAATCATTCAGGTCAAACGTCACGGGGCGCCAGATAACTGGCCCTCTGCTCCAGTGAGAACATTACTCTACGCCGTTTGTGTCTCACAGCACTTGAACACATTGTCACCTCTGTCACTCGACATGGATTCTTCTTGTTTTTAGAAAATTACCTGAGGATTAGACCTCCGCTTTGACGCTTCCTCTCACAGGGTCGTCTTCCCAGAACAACGGGCTGCTTTTATTGCTGCTCTGGGGGAGCAGATGTTCAGAGGAGTGAAGGTGGTTCAACATGATTCCATGGGTGGTATTAAACGGGTTAGAAATTTTAAAACTCTGACAAAACAGATTAGACTGGTCACATTCAGACCGTTTGATAAAATAAGAATTAATGGATATCAGATTGGTTTAAGTAGAGAGTAGAGTTTTTCTTGTATATCATTGAGAAAAGGTGCCTTAGCTCAAGTGCAAAACAACCTGACTGATAAGTGATGGCCATATAACACACACTAGATGTGCAGCAAGACAGAATGAAATGTCAAGCTATGGTTGCCAGGATGTATCAACCAACAGGCGTGATAAGATGACTGCTTTGAGGTGTCAAAACCAGGAAATAGAACAGTCAAATATGGCGTCAACCCACGATGACTTGTGACAACGTTGTGCTGACTTACATTGAGAACAATAGCAGCCGCAGGGGTTTTGACATGCGTCCGACGCCATCAGTGTTTTGTGCTTTAGTCTGTATTTTCTGACAAAGCTGCACAAGAGTGGCACATATCCAGCCCAGCCGCACAGCAGTCACAAAATGTACTGATTCCTGCACATAGACACAAATTTCACATTTATTTCCTGATGGTTAGTAGGCTTGTTGTGGTATTCGTGTTACTGGTGTTACACGGTGGTCGGGCACACACCGATTACATTAAATACCCACCGCCGTTTTTCTTTTTTTTTCTTTACAGAAATACAGGGTAGACCCTGAAGCGGCCCTGCAGCAAAAGCTGAACCGGAGAGGCCAGACACACCACCACCCAACGGTAAAGATCAAAGTAAGAACGCTACACATGTTGACCGTCATCTTTCCTTGTAAAATGTCCGGTGTAATCGGTAACAGCGGTGTTGTCACAAGTTTATTAATCGGTGGGAAAATTTCCTCACTATCACATCCCTAATGGTCAGCACGAAATCAATTTTGTTATGTAATCCACGTATTTGTGAATCGGGAAGTATAAAGAGCTGCGAGCGCCGTGTAGGGAGGAGGTCGGGTTGGATGGTCAAAGAACAAAGGACTTTGTGTCCCGTGTGAAACCACAAGTCAAAGTTGATTTATTTGTCACGTAACAGCACTTCCGGAGTTATTTTAACCCAAACCACGATATTTTCCTGAAGCTAACTAAGTCGTTTTGTTGCGGAAGCCCAACTAAGTAGTTTTATTTTGAAAAGACTGGAGCAGAAATTGACACGTGCGTCAGGTGTTGCTGGACATTTGTACGAAAAAGCACGACAAATTTGTTGTTGAAAGTTGTGCTAAACGTCATGAAACAAAATAAGGAGAATTTGTGTTTATGTAAATGAATCAAATTGATTACATTTCGTGAATGTTTCACGAAATGTTGTGTTGACATCCCACATTTAGGCCCCGTTTGGAGGCTTCCCGGATGGTTCCCATAGCTTAGAGAAGTCTAATACTTTCAATACTGAGGGGTGATACGAGCGGACCTTCCCAATTTTGACTGATCATCATTTTTATTGAAATCTGATTGGCTCAGTCATTTTCATCGTGAACATGATGAACTGTGACTGGTGGTCCAGCTCATCTAGGCAGGAGGCAGTTGTCAGCAAGACATCCTCAAGTGTCTTGAAGGTCTTCAGAATCATAAGATTGTCTTTATACCACAAAAACTGTAATATTGCTAAAACTACTGCCAAAAAAAATTCCGCTCTCACCCTCCGGGTGCTCAAACAAATGCCCTCTTTATCTCAATGTCCCGGGCTGAATTTCAGTCCCAATACGCCTCTGCCTGTTAGTCTTCATCTTTGAAGTCTTTTCTCGTAAAAGAGAAAAATACAATTTTAAAATACAATTTTAAAATACTTAAGACAAAGCATACATCTCAAATTTGTGTTGCTTGTCAAAGGAAGTTTTCAAGTATCTTCTTCACTTCATTGTGGTGCACCATGTTGTAATGGGCTCATTACTGATCCCTGAGGGCCTAAAACATTTTTACAATCTGGCAACCAGAAAGGGAAAGCTCACACTGTCTTTATCGACTTGGTTAGGTTTAGGCAACAAACTACTTAGTAAGGTTTAGGAAAAGATGGCGGTTTGGGATACAATAACACTGGAAGTGGCGTAACTTAAGTATGGAAGTAACGTGACAAAATGAACATTGACTTCTGGTTTCACATGGGGCACCGCCAGCGGTCTCCTGGGTGAAAGTCTGATGTTTTTTTGGCGCACCCATCCACCCTGACCTCCTCCCTACACGGTGTTTGCAGCTTTCTTTACTTCCTGGTTCACAATTACGTGGATTAAATACGAATCGATTTCATGTTGACCATCACGAAAAAAAATTGAAATTTGTGTCTATGTACATGAATCATTCAATTTTGTGACTATTTCACAAACTGCTGTACAACTGGGCTGAAATATTACACTTGATGCAGGTTTAAGCTTTAACTTTTTCTGTTTGACTGACTTTACAAATGTCCTTCCTCAGGGCTCTCACTTTGTTATAAATAAACAGAAACCTCAAGGGGCTCATAAGCACGTTTTAACATTCATTTATACAGGCAACGGTAGGATTTAAACGCTTCACATTACATTCATTTTGCAGAGGGTTTTGTCCTAAATAACTTACAATAAGTGCGTTCATCATCTCATTCAACAGCTCGTCTGTTGTTAGACGCTGAGCAGCCGGTCAAGGTCGCTTGGTAGGTGGTTGTCGAGGGAGGAGAGACCTTTTTTCTTTTTACTCTTCCAGGCCAGATTTTCCTTCCAATCCGACCGATACTCAACCGTAAGCTATCATTAAAAGGCCACAGTTCTCGCTAACATTTCATTATTCTTCGTTATTTATCACCAAAGGGGAATGTGACAATCCATGTGTTTATCATAATGCAGCAATTACTTACTGGAAATCACAGCTTGAAAGTCCCAGGGAAATATGTTTGTTATCTGCCCAGCAGTCGGGCAGTGATTTAAAACCCAAGGAGCTGACTCCTGAGGTGGATTTATTTTCCTCAGTAACATAACACAGATGATAAGATGAGATGAGAAGTTAAAGCACTGATTAAAGAAGGTAATAAATGATGGGAAGATAAAAAAAGAAAATGCTTCTGGAGAAACTTCAGACACACTCTACGCCCCCCTGCTTTGGCTCAATTCAGTTTTTATTGAACTAAATGCATTTTTCAGCGTTAGCACTAGTTCATCCTTCCTTCATATGGATGAATTGTTGACAAGCCGGATCTTTTCTTTCAGCCAATATAGTATTGATATATCTTCTCTTCCCTCTGTGCCATAAACCTTTAATGAGCCCACGGGGTGACATGTTCCTTCATCACCATGAACACCGACATACACCGTCCTGCTGCCGCAAATACTCAACCAAATGTGGTTTAATACGCCGCTGAAAATAGTCCCCAACAAATGATTTATTTCTTCTTATATGTACTGAACTATTTTTTTTTTTTAAAGATCTATCCAATGACTCAGTTTGGAACTAATGAGCTTAGATCTGAGTCCTACTGACGAATTGAGGAAGTCATAAAATATTGCCAGATGGACTAATTATTAGGTGCCGCCCTGCAGCTCTGCTGTCGTTCCCTCTTGTTTTTGTCAGTATTGTTATTCTTCCCACCAGGAAATCTGCCTTCCAATGCATTAATATAAACCAGTCTTTTGCACATAGGTCCAGTCCTATGCCAAACTCCGTCAACTTTGTGGGCGAATAGTCCTGATGGTGGCACTACAGAAACCGTCTTTGAAAATTAATAACAAATTAGCCGTACGTGCTAACGACTTCCATCAAAATGTAGGCCCAAGTCAGTAGATGCTCAGATGCTTCGAGCTGGCAGGAATTATGATGTCAAACACACATTAAACCTCCCACATTTTTTGCTCGATTGACACCAAACCTGCTACGCTGCATCTTCAGACTGTCCTCCACAAACCGTTTAGACAGATTGTTGAATTATCAAAAATTTAACCCACAGTGCATCACCAAACACTCAGGGAGAGGGCACCGGGAGTGTGGTGATGTAGTTTAAAGAGCAAAACGATGCACAGGGCGCTGTTCATGTCCCGTGCGTTCCTGAAAGTTTACTTTCACGTTAAAAATCAGCTGTTTGTGTCCCGTGTTCACAACGTTCAGTTACATTTTCACTTTACAAATGTAGTAGTTTTTAAGCCCAACCATGTGTTTTTTTTCCTAAACCTATCTTTGATACCAAAACCTAAAGTGACGCCAAGGGGCGTAAGAAAGCGGCACTGTGTTGAACGTGTTGAAATAAATGTCAAAATGTTCATGTTAACGATAGATGTAGTGTGGTAAATTTCATAATTACCTCCGCCAAGGCCAAAGGCCTCGGGCCAAGGAGGTTATGTTTTCACCGGCGTTGGTTTGTTTGTTTGTCTGTTAGCAGGATTACTCCAAAGTTTGTGATGGATTTGAATGACATTTTTTTGGAGGGGTGGGGTGTAGCACAATGAACAATTCATTAGATTTTGGTGGCGATCCGGATCATGATCCAGATTCAGGAATTTTTTTAAGACTTTTAAGACTTCGAGGCGCAGGAGCTCCTGGCTGTCCGCGGTGAGAAAGAACAAAGCGGTAGATGACGGGATGAGAGACAACGTAGTGTAACGTTATACAGACATAACGAGGCTGCTGAATAAGAGAGGCATCCGCCGATACGTTACACGGAAACACACCGTGTTAATAACAAGCCGACCACCTCACGGTACCGCCAGCTGTGAGCTGTGATCTGTTTTTAAAGTCAGGCTTGTTGGCGGAGGTCTGCGCTCTCCGAGTGCCATTCTAGTTGTATAATGAATTATATCCTCATGTAAACCATTGCAGTCAATGTAAATAGAGCATCCTTAAACATCAGCTATGGAGCGATACATTCTTGTCAAAAGAAATTACAGACATCTCTATGTTGTCTAGATGAAGCACGCAAATTCTGAAAATTTTGTCTTGATTTTTGACACTAGTTTGAAATCTGCCTTTACATGTAACTCTGGCGATTGCCTGAGTCATAGTGTGACACCATAGACTGTATATAAAGATGGACGACATGACAGCTCCCTAAAAGTGAAGGCAAAACATCTGGATCATAAAGCCCGCCTTCTTCATGTTAGCTGATGGGACATGGGCCAAACTAAAAAGTCAAAGTACCCCTTAAATACATTTTACCCAAAGATGGTTTCTGTCATTTTAGGTAGTTCTTATCACGCTGATGTTTGTTGAAGTGTTCATTTTTCTGATCAGTTTGAATTTAATTAGTTATTTGATGCTGTAAAAGAGGGTGAGACGTCCTGATTGGCAGCTGTGATTCTCTCTAGCAGACAAGCTGCGGCCGTGCTCGGCTCGTGATCGTTCCAAGCGGGTGACCTCGATACCGCGGCTCCACCGTCCGATCACTACTGAGCAGACTCTGGCTCCAAATGTCATCAAAATCTCAAGATAGCAGCTCCCGTATCAGGGATATTTTGGCTTCACTTCTGTACAGAGGGAGGGAGAGGAGACACGTCGTCCATCTTTATATACAGTCGGTGGTGTGAAGTAGTAGTTTCTCACTTCACAGTGAGCTCACCCAGATTGTGCACTTGCCCTTGCTGTTTAAGGTTGTGAGTTCAAAACCTGGGCGAGGCAAAACTAACATGCTAATGCCTTTAGCTAAGGTTTAATGATAATGAACCCTCTATTCTCTATTCTCATTTGTCTTCCTCCTCTTCCTTTTTTCATCTTCCTCCTCTTCTTCCTCATCTTCCTCTTCTTCTTCATCAACATGGCCGGCCCCAACTCACGGCTGCGCTGCAACTATAATACATATTGTTTATGGTCTTTTCCTGGGATTGGTTGAAACCTTATCCTTTAAATATACAGTATGTGAATTCATATCACTTTGGTCTAGACATTAAATAAAACAAAGACGCTGTTATTTAAAACATAGTACATGGACTTTATTCTTATAAGGCTTTATAAAATATTTGCTACTGCGCATTCATGTATTTCTGTGTAAAAATAAAGCAATATATAAAATTGTTTTAGCAAACATATCCAGTTTATGCATGCTAAAAGCTCAAAGTACAATAAAAACTTTTATTTGTGAGCAGTCCTATAAGCAGTAGGCTTACACCCTGTAAGATTATCGCGGAGTTCACTGTGGGGCAGTCCTCTGTAATAAAGTGCTTTCATGCAGAGAACGTTTTAGGCAAAGTTACAAGCCAAGAACTACAAGCGATTCACCTCTCACGGTGTTCACTTCAAGTCGATTACTTTAGCATGAATTTTGGTTCCGTTAGCTCGGAGTTGGGTCGGTTCTGTTCAACAGCGAGGGTTGCCCATTCGACAGATACAGACTGTTCTGAAGAGCCGGCACTGGCAGAAAGCACAGAAATCACAGCACACATTGGTTGGAGATTTACAGCTTCCCCACAAGGGAATGCAGTTAGCAGGAGGAGGAGGGCGCTTCTTCACACCGAATTTGTTCTGAGAGAGAGAAAGAGAGAGAGGCGGTAACAATACATGTGATCATACAGTTGGAACAGCAACTTAAGATAAAAAAGATGGAAACATGAATGTGTTTTGAGTGAAAATGCTGTTATGACCACATTGTGAGAGAATATGAAATATGTTTTTAGCACGGGAGTTCATTCTGGACTTTGGCAACAGTTATGTGTGACAAGATAATCCACTTATTATCTTTTTCTAAGCGTCCTGTTGCGAGAGCACGATCAGGGCAATGAGAGGCAGCTGGAAGTTTAGTGAAAGCTAGTAAGTGGACCTTTTGAGTTATTTTGTTACACAAGGAAGATAGTGATTTACTCGTATTGTGTATCATCTAATAATTTTGCAATAGACACAGCTAGCATGCTTTCTGAATAAATTGTCATCACACATCATCAAAAACTTTCTTTTTTTTGGGGGTAATACCTTTTTTTGTTTCTTTCCTTTCTTGCTCTTCTTCACTTTCGGCAACTCTTAAAGAGAAGAATAGAAAGAAAAGATGCTGCTAGAACTTTCAGAGCAGAAAAAAAATGCATCATCAGCATACAGGATGATAAATGGTACTGAACTGAACTTAGCCTCACTTTCAGGCGGAAAACTTATATCTGTTTTTTATATCTCAGTGCTATTGGTCAACCTTTACGTCAGTCTGTGGGTTTTACAAATATTTAACCAATGAAAAGTATTAAAAATAGCTTGTGACTAAATCTCGTAATGCCATCGGATCCTCTAACTGTCGACGAAACCTCGTAGCTCCACCTTCTTGAATGAAGTGCTCAAACAGTTACGAGGCGTTTTTGTCTGACTTCGTCTGAGGCAGCGTTTCCAGTTTCGTAATGAACCAAAAATATTATTACACTTCTCAACAGCAGTCTGGTTGGGGGAATTCAACTCAGCAGGTCAGGGACAGCCGCCCGGTGTGGGAGGATCTCCATGTGGGACCTCTCCCGGCGCTGACTGCATTTCCTCCGTGTACGCTGTACCGGCACTTTTACATTTTACTCCTTGGCGTACCGGGACTTTTTCTTGCTTACCAGCACTTCTCACAAGCTGCCGGTACTCTCCTCTGCCCTATCCATATCAGGTTCTCTGGGAGATTCATGATAGTGATTCGTAACGGCGCATAAAAACTATGTGGGGAGCATGTGGACGAGCCGACACACGGCACGGTAGAAGGGGGTTAGAGAACAAGGGTGCAGTTATTTATTTATACGATGTTCCCGTCCTGTTTGTAAAATAATTAGTAAACTTTTTTTTATTTGTGAACAAATATAATGAATGAAGCATTATTTAAAAGTTTTCTGAATCTGCTCTTTTAGGGGCGAACATTTCCAGAAGAATTAAATCTTCAGACAAAGGCTGTGATAAATAATAGAAATAATAATTTAACTAGTAATAATAATGGTCAAAAATGATGTAAAATTGCATAGTTTTAAGTCAAAAACCTTAAAATCTTCTTGGGGGAGGACCCCCAAACTAGATATCTCCTATTGTCTTTTATTCACTAGAGAAATTCAGAAAGTGTCTGTATAATATGTAGGAGCATACTATTGGAGTATTATAGAACTACTATAGAAGATGCGTAGCCCAGGTATATAATAACACACCAATAAAACCACAGCTGATTATGACTGACACAGTTTAACACGCTTCAAGAAATAATGAATAAATAGGAATAAGTCGCAAGATACCGGCCGACACACACGCCATCATGTGAAGAAGAGAGTACTGGCACTTCTTTTTTTTTCCACTCCAAGCACTGTAGAGTTCAAACTTACCTACAATGAGAACAGGAGGAGGGCTGTGAGGCAGCGTGTTAGATACAACGACCCTATTGGTGAAGAGTCGGTCGTCGGGGATCATGTGGGCAGAGGCCAGGAAGTACTCAGCAGCGAGGACCAAGCAGCCGAGCAGCAGGGAGGGATGCATCTTTCTCTGGAACAAAGGGATACTTACAATTAATATTTTAAATTTAAAGCATATTAAGTTTAAGTTTACGTTTTTGAAAAGACCGTAAAGTATACTAACTAACTACTGAGTTCCAATCATCACCTTACTAGAAGGTTCGGGAGGGAAATCTACTATAACGTCAGAATGATCAGCTGTCGGTCGGATGGTCCACCACTTTGGTCCGGACTGAGATATCTCAACAACTATCCTCCTTATTAAGTCTTGCTAGATAACATTGTTTGTGTGAAGCATCATGTCACGCCCATTTAAAGCTGTTTGATGTGGTTACCTGAGGGTAATGTTCTCTGCTACGGCTCGGCACATTAATAGAGTTGTGAGTTACCTGCATGTCTCGCTGCTTGCTTGCCCACAACTCAGCATTACATCAACCGTTTGTTTGCTTGGAAATTTTGGAAGCAGGTTTACAGCGACAGTCTGACCTCTGCTGCTCTTTGAATCGTTCCAATGTGTGTTGCCATCCGCAAAAAACCCACTTGATAAATGCCAGGTGGTGTTTTGTTGAAGCGGTAACCAGTCCCTGATGCAAATCTGACACAATGCCGTTCAATTCTTACTGTAGATAATGTGGTCGAACAGTGTGGTCGTTTTTGCTATAAAGTTCTTGGCATTTGCTGTCTGATGACGTTGCTGTCACAGGCTGCCGTAGGACGTCATCCGTGTTAAACCCCACAGCTGTGGCCTCCGACGTTGTAGAAGTGAGCACCAAGCTGCTGAAAATTGTCGGCTAAAGTAAGAAAAATAGTTTGTGTGATGTACACTTTTTGCATAGACGTGAAAAAGAGTTATGAACATGCAAAATAGCATATTTCAATATTTATTTTATGTGACTTTTAACTGCAGAACAACGTCATTTGCATTTGTTTTGTAGATCAAATTTTTTTTAGAAACCGAAATGAAAAAAAATATTGAATCCTATGAATTATTTATTTATTTTTTCCAGTGAATACTTGAAATGTGTGTGTTCACCATGTGTTGTTTTTTTTATTGGTGCTATATAACATTAAAAAAAGACATAGGACAATTGGGCAGTGTTAAAACAGACATTAGGACACGTTTAACTGGGAGTTTGGGTTCGGCCAGTGTTGTAACGAGGATGGCTATTGGCTATTGAGTAATGATGAAGAAAAGAGGCTATTATTGTCTCTTTCTTTTTATCTTTTTTAAATAAAAAGGAGGAAACGCGGGCACACTTTCACGCTTTGTTCGACCAAAGCATCGTAAATTTACAAATGCGGGGAGTTTTCCCGTTTTTGCTTCAAGCTGTGCCTCTTCCGACACGCCCGTCACATACTCAGGTGTGCAGAAACTTCAAGTGTTTGACGACATTAGTCTTTTTCAAATGAGAAGCAAAGTGAACATTGACTCGAAAACTGAGCCACTCGCCAAACTTTATTCACTTTTTTTTTTTTTTACAATATTTCAGCGCAATTTAAAGGTGCAATCTGCAACATGACCATAAATTATCGGTGGGGATTTGCATATGTTGCTGATCAGAACCATTCACTTCTGAGTTCTGAGTTACCTCGATAGCAGCTGAAAAGTTCTGGCCTTCTAAACAGGCTTAAGCGTGATTTATGCACGGCCAAAGTGACGTCACACCATCAGACGCGGCCCTTTCACGGGGGTTACGTGCGGCAGGTTTTCGCCTGTCTGTGGACATCCTGATTTTTCTAACGACGTGGACGAGGATGGGCGGAGAAAATGGAGAACTTTGAGGAGCTCTGAGAATGCTGGTTTGCCACGAGGAGAAACCCGCACGGAGAATAAAATTTTCAAACGTTTCCTCGTCACGATTCCACATCAGCTCGTGTCCGTGCGACCGTCCTGGTGGAAAGTATAACCGAAGCTTTGGTCTGCTATGATCTCTGAATGCTCAAAAAACCTGACTAGACATCAGTGCAGCATTTGAAAACGGGAGGAAGTTTTGGATTTAGATGATTTCAATGACAAATATTGTCCAGAAACCCTCACAGGTACTGCGTTTAGCATAACAAATATGCTCAAATCATAACATGGCAAACGGCAACCCAACAGGCAACAACAGCTGTCAGTGTGTCAGTGTGCTGACTTGACTATGACTTGCCCCAAACTGCATGTGATTATCATAAAGTGGGCATGTCTGTAAAGGGGAGACTCGTGGGTACCCATAGAACCTATTTTCATTCACATATCTGGAGGTCAGAGGTCAAGGGACCCTTTGAAAATGGCCATGACAGTTTTTCCTCGCCAAAATATAGCGTAACTTTGTAGCGTTATTTATCCTTCTTCATGACAAGCTAGTATTACATGGTTGGTACCAATGGATTCATTAGGCTTTGTAGTTTTTCGCTTTAAAAGTGAGCCCACTACAATCTAAAAATCACAAGTTGAGTTTAAGTGGCAGTAGGTGGTATATTTTTGGCATCATTGGGCAAAAATCCCATAATAACCTTTCAGCATATTGTAATTCAAGTGTTCTGAGAGATAACTAGACTTCTGCTCCTCCTCATGGCTCTGTTTTCAGGCTTTAGAAAATCTATCCCGTGACGGGAGACTTTGACCAGTCACAGGTCATTTCATTGAGAGAGCGTTCCTATTGGCTTTGCTCCGGTCATGTGACCAGAACTTGGCGTTCCTCCACCAGATTTCACAATGGCGGCGGCGTCACAAACTTTATCATTTTACAGCTAAACCGTGCACTACAAGATGATTCTGAAAACATCTGAGGAGAGAAAAAGATATTAACATTACATAATATTGATTCATATTTGATCAGCGCTGCCTAGTTTGACCATTTGGTCGGAGTTCAGAGTGATTGACAGCCAGCTCTCATAGACAGCAGATGGACAGCAGACCTCAGATCAGCTCTTACTGCTTTTTTCCCTCCGGTCTGTGAAATCTTGCAGATGCTGTTAGGAGCACCGGAGGACACAGAGGAACATGATTTTTTTTCAGGTTACCTGTTTCATGTACTACTGTCACGATATAGCGACCGTTTTATAAACATAACTTTTTTTAATCCTATTTGCTCCAATCTCGCTACTTCAGCTTTAAAACAAATTTGCGTTATTGCGTTAACTTCGACAGCCCTATAAATATTGTATGACTCTTAAGTATGAAAACAGTATTTCACACTGTTACCTGCATGTTTTACCATCACCATAATCAACTGTAACACCAGATTGTGTGTGTTCATGTGTTTGTACTCTAACTGAACTGGAATTTATTAATCTGCGTCAGCAATCCCCCACCTGCCTGTATTATTATAATCCAATGTTATATCAGTATATGAGCCAAATATTATCTCTGCAGTGGGGACATATTACACGGTTTTATCCTTTTAATGCTTAAACATACAGAGCTGACATTCAGAAATAAGGTTTTTCAGTCTGTACTAGAACTATAACTGCAAATTAAATCAGTTCTGCATAAAGCATTTTCACACTGCTCTAAAGCTAATTAATAAGAATAAGAGTGTGGGATGAAGCTAACCGCAGGGCTGCAGCACTGTGGGAAGTGTAGTCAGAGCTGCTGACTGTTGGAACACCAGATGGTTTGTCCACTCTCTCTCTCTCTCTTTTTTTCCTCCGTTATGCTCCAGTGATTTTCATCCAGACTTTAATCGTAATTTATTGTGACAACTTATTATTACAACTTCATCTAGCGTTCAGTTGTTAAATCTCCTCTCTCGTTTGTTCTTTTCTTTCACAGCCGGGTGTTGTGGAGACTGCGTTTAACTTAGCTGCAGGTTCCTGGCCTGTTGGCTGCAGTCCTTGTTTTTCATTAGGCCCATTACCAGACGCTGGACTAAATAATATAAACACCTCCTGTAATGGGATAAAACCTTTTAAGTAATTTAATGAAAGGTTAAGTGTTGCAATCAGTGCTTCGTCAGACACGTTGCTCAGTCAGAGGCAGCAATAGATGTTTATTTATTAATAGTTCTTCATTCAAAATGAAAAGTAGCTGGGAAATTTTGCCATAAATTTGACAATTCCTAATTTTACTTGTGATTTGCGGGCTATTGTGATGCACCATCTGCTGTCTGTCTATTGAACACACTGAACTTTATAGTAACTTTATTTATATATCGTGTAGAGAAAAGCAGTTGAAGATGTGGGGCTTTCACACAGTATTGCATTTTTTAATACATTTTTAATTTGTAAATTATTAATATTTCCCGTGATATACAAAGGCGTAAATAGACTTTCTATGAAAAAGGCACTACAAGTCCTTGGGATGAAATACTTTTCCATCTAAGTACTCATTTACATTTTTCCCTGCTGTATTTGTGTGTATAAAGAGTGAAACAATCCTTTTTACAATATTGAACTGCTCTATAATAATACAATGAGTGATTATCACTAAAGATTTGTAATAAGTGCATGTGTGTCACTTTCCTTGTATTTCTGGTTCCTGGCAGCTTTTCACTTTGTTTAAATTGACAAAATGAGAAGTCCGACTCATAGATGTGTTGCAAGGACAGTGAACAAAAACATGAGTGCATAGACGGTGAGTAAAAAATAACCAGAATCAACCTGGACTAAATTTATTGTGCTTTGCCTCTTTTAGTTATTCATGGTGAAATAAGCTCCCTCCCCAACGCCCAACAATCATTTTTGTAGTCCCAAAACAAAAATCCAACATCATCTGTGCTCAAACTGCAACTGCAACATGATTTGATGTCTCAAAGGAGACGACGTTGAAAATCATGACAAACACGAGTTCCACGGTCCACGATTTTGCACAAATTTGCAACTTGTGATAAAAGTCAGTCAATTTCTTTTGATACAAATTGGAAAATGTTGCAGCGGTGACGTGTGGACTTCAAAGTATGTGTCATTACTAATCTGGCAAAATACAAAAGAAAAAATGGCAAAAAACGGAGACATGTTGTGGACCGTGTATTTATCCAATTAAAGGCTGAATGAGTAGAATATTCCAATGTATAGACTCATACATAAATAATCCCTTTTATGACCCACGAGACGCGTGTGGAGGTTGTTACAGATCAAGAAATCCAAACTACAAAGGAAGAGAGCGAGACACTTGCATGAGATTAACTTCTTCTTCTTCTTCTCTCAATTCTTCCCAAAACATGCAGTACGACATCCTGCGGTCTACGGCGACCTCTAGTGGGTTAACAGTAACTGAATGCACAGCAGCTGTGTCTGTATCTGCAGAGAGCCTGCAGCCCTCAGCCTGTGTTTTCTTATTCTGCTGCGTTCGCTCGGGGACGTTTCTGGGCGCCGACTTCTATAAAAACGTGGCGACCAGGTGCCCGATCGTAAGCACGCATCCAAGAGGGGGCTAAGAAAATGGCGGACACAATGCCGAAAATAAACCCTGCGAATACAGCGAGGGCGAAACGCCAAGCGGTCAAAGCTAAAACGAGAGTGAATCTGGGAGTTGGTGTTCACCAGCTGGCAAGCTCCGTAACGGTAAACCGCGGTCAGGGGGGGGGGTGAGCCGGTGAGGAGGGACCAACTTTAAATGTTGTGTTTACAAACCGCGCTCTACAAATGCTACTCATAGTGCCTTTAAGGGAACATGCTGATTCATTTTTCATCCATAACAGCTTCGGAATCAATTGTTAACAGACACGAATGTCAGCTGACCATAGTCGCTGCTCTTTGTAGGAGCAGGAAACAACAAAACTCTCTACAGCCACCTGGGGTTTAAATGTTTGATACTCAAAAATTAGATTTTCTAAAGCATTAAGCAGTCCCTTTGAAAGCAGTGGAAGCATCGAGCAAGAATGTCAGACACATTGCATATGTTAAATAGCACCTCAAACCACCTTGATACATCTCCTGCCCAGCGTCTGGTTCGACTTTAAAGCGTCAACACAAGATCAGAGTGGCTGTTTTTCATGAGGTTTTGGAAACCACACTTTAGGGCATTGATCCATTTCAAAGCGGGATGATTTAAAGAGGTGAACAATGACAGAAAACTCAGTGGGGAAGTTAACAAGCAACAAAAACATGTGCAGATGTGTGGGCAAAAATATGAAATGCACGGTCTAGTTGCTCTGCTGTCCAGATATGAGACGCAGACTGTGGGGACAAGAACGCGGCGTATCATTGCAATATTTTTTCTCAGTAGAAACAGTCAATCATTCCAGGTAATTTGGAGATTTTAACTGCGTTTAAATAACCATATTTCAGTATGAAGTAACCGCACGTTGAAATATAGTTATTTATGTGCATCTTTTGACCTGCAAATCACCAAATTAATAAAAAACACGATATGTTTATGTGACTAAAACTCAGCGGCTGATGTTTTTTTCTCAATCATGATGTAGATGTGATGTTTTCTAATTGGTTGGGGAGCAAAAAGCTCCCCAGCTACCTCATCAGGCCTCTCGGATTCATGGAAGTTTGATCTCTAAAATGTCCAGTGTTTTGTAAAAAAAATTAATCATGCTGCAATACAGATGTAAATATATTTAAAGTCCAATATTCACGATATGCAGGATAAACCAGCTGATTATGAGCTACGAGGAAGACCTTGATGAAGGACTTCAGGAGGACAATAAACACATTTGGATATGTTTCGAAAAGTTAAACATTTCAAAGCCAAACGCAGCCTTTGTCAAACTCGAAAGGAGACGTACATCATGAGACCGACAATAAAAGAACAGGAAAGGATTTGAACGAACAAGAGAAAACAGTCTCAATCAGTAGAAATGTCTCTCAAGAGGCTGGGTGACCCTACAAACTGCCACTGTTACCGTCTGCCACTTCAGGCTGTGAGTTCAGGAACGTTAAAACCATTCTCTTGTTGTTTTTTCTCATGTGAGAAATATTACTGTCACTGCATCTCTGGACTTGGTAGTTATGTGGTGCTGAAGGGAGAGCTCCTGTGAAGTGCAGTTTACACACATCTTTTAATACGCTGCAGTATTCTTTGATACATAAAGTTATTACTGAAGAGTTATTTAGGGAACAATAGTCCTCTCTTTGTGGTGGTTGAATGGAGCTGGTTATTATTCCTGCTTCTTCAGTTTGTACTGGACTTTTTGTGGTTTTTAATATTTACAGCACGGTGAATGTTTAGTAGAATTATTTTGATAAGAAGATCAAGTACCATCAGATTTTTTTTGTTAGGCTATTTTCCCATCTAGACGTCAAAATAAAAGGTTATGCCCCATGCTAAAAAAAAATAAATTAATAAGAAATTAATAAATTTTGATCTTCAGAATGTATCAAAATGTACCGTTGTATTTGATTAAGAAATAATTGATTATGTAATTAAAAATAAACAAATACATTAAAAAATAAATTAAATAAACATATTATTATTACTATAATGTGTGATGATTCAAACATTAAACAAAACAGGAAAAAAGCATTTAACTTTGATGAAAAATATATAAGATAATACTACAGTTTTACACCCAAAATTTTTTTTAGAATACTTCAATGGTACAAGAAATATTTTTTTTAAAAAAGCAGTTGATGGAAAAGAAAAGATGTCATGCCTCTCTACAGCATGTGTAGAGCAACTGTAAATGACTGAATGTTACTACTCAACTGCTCTTCGTTTGACCTCTTGACCTCGTTGTTGTTTTTAATAGTGACAGTGATTATTTTGATAAGAAGATCATAATCAAGTCTGATCAGATATATTTTTCTGGTTTTTTTTAGGCTATTTTCCCATCTAGACGTCATAATTACATTTTATGTCCCAAGCTTAAAAAAAAAAAGCAAATAAATTAGAAATTAAGAAATTTGGATCTTGATAATGTATCAAAATGTACCATTGTGTTGGATTAAGAAATAATTGTGAAATAATAATAATAAATAATAATAATAATAATAGTAAATTATTACTAAATTATTATTAAAATATTTGACTTTGATGGAAAAAAATAAAACAAAATACTGCAATTTTACAGCAAAAACAATATTTTAGAATACTTGGTACAATGGTACAAGAAATATATATTTTTAAAAAGCAGAAGATGGAAAAGAAAAGCATTTGCAGAGCAACTATAAATGACTGGATGTTACTATTCAACAGCTCTTCATTTGACCTCTTGACCTCGTTGTTTTGTTGTTTTTAATAGTGACAGAAAGGTGGATGTTTAGTAGAATTATTTTGATAAGAAGATCATAATCAAGTCTGATCAAATGTTTTTTTTTTGTTCGGCTATTTTCCCATCTAGACGTCATAATTCAATTTTATGTCTCAAGCTAAAAAATGTTTTTAAAATAAAATAATAAATTAAGAAATTTTGATCTTGATAATGTATCAAAATATACCTTTTGTTTGATTAAGAAATAATTGTGAAATAATAATAATAGTAAATTATAACTGATGGTAGGGCTGTCACTCATTACTTTTTGATGATTCAAACATTAAATATAAAATAAAATAAATAAATTTAAATAACATTTGACTTTGATGGAAAAAAATACAACAAAATGCTACAATTTTACAGCAAAAAAAAAAAAATGATAACGGAAAAGAAAACACGTAATTTCTCTCGACAGCATCATAACTAAAAATGGCTGGATGTTACTACTCAACAGCACTTAATTTGACCTCTTGACCTTGTTGTTTTGTCACCCACTGACTGCTTCATGTAATTGATGAACCAATTAACTGATCAACACAGAGAGGAAACAGATTTTGCGGTGAGCCTGTCCGCTACACCGGACTATATGTGTGTATGCGTATATGTACAAATTAAAGTCTTGTGAAACTGCACATGAAACATATATAAATACCAGCCCCACAAAAAAAATGATTTTGGTATTGATTATAATAATCCATAAATGGGATTCAGCTGAAAAATTAACTACAGTATGACGTTTCTAGAGGAAAAGTGGAAAGGCAGTCAAATTCCTAGTGCCGTTCTCCGCCTTTTTTCTCTTGGTCAGTTTATTAAAGTATGAAATACGGAGGTGGATCAACGTTTCCACTCATAGCTGTAAATCTTCTGATAAGTTATAAACTGTTCACCATTATCCCCGATTATGTGCTGTCAATTTAAAAGGGGAAAAAAGGATTTCAGCTGTGATTAACGGGTGCATGCTTTGATTAGATTAGGAGCACTTTTATTAGATTAAGGTGAAGAAAGTAGGTGAACACTGACCTCGGCAGCAGAACAACCAAACAGATGGTACCGGTTTCAAGTCAAGTCAAGTCAATTTTATTTCTACAGCCCAATATCACAAATCACAAATTGCCTCAGGGGGGCTTTACACTCCGTACAGGATACGACACCTTCTGTGCTTTACAGACCCCTCGCTTCCATGAGGAAAAAGTCCCCAAACAAAAACCCTATGAAAAGGGTAAAAAAAAAAAGTCGATGTAAAGGCTATGTAAGATGGCAGCTTGACGGGTTATTTAAGGAATATTAAATAATAATTTATCTGACAAACACCAGCTTTTACATCAAAGACGGTCAGACTATGACAAAACATCTGACTTGCATTTGGTAGAAATGAATCCAAGGATCTTCCTCTGTACTTTGTCTGTTCGAACACACACATACATTTTGTGAAGAAACTGCGGTGGAAACAAACACACAGCGTTCATTTTTAAATTGATCTGCTCCGTTGCAGAAGCTGCTGGCCGGCGTTAGGATATTATTTCCTTTGCCCCCCTTTTTTTATGGTTTCCAAAGAATCAGAAACAGCAGGAAAACACACGCCAACCTGCAATATTTCACCCTGCAAGTTTGGTGTTTCTATTCATAACAACGGAAATGAGCGTCTTACTTTAGAAAGCCGAGACGAATCAGATTTTATTTAACTAAATAAAAACACAACACAAAAAAAACAAACATGTTTGAAATCAGAAACAGTTTTCAAAACAATTAAAGCTGTGATATTGGCCATGTTTTTTATAATGACTAACTTTACGCTTCTTTACTTTTAACAGACACGGAGAAATAATAACATTTAATCTACGTTCAATTCAAAACAGTTAAAAATGGTCTTGTCATGTTAGCGTGTCTCTTATTTTGAGATGAAATACTGGCTGTGATCTATTGAAATGTAAATACATTTTTTAAAAAGTGCACACTAATAAAGATCAAACCGAGCGTTCATACTTAAACTGAAAGTCGGCGGCTTTACAGAAACAACCCCTATGACCACGACTTAGTTTGGGATGGGAGGGGGGACACGTGTCCCTCGTTTTGTCCCGCCACCCGATTTTCTCGATTAAATCTCTGTGAACACAACAGCGATGCCTCCGACAATCCAGCTGCCAAAACGCACATGATTTGAGTTGATGCGTTCATCTACAGTTATTCCTAGTTTTTGGCCCCGGGTTTCAGAGGAAGACTACAGTACTTCCAACTCCTCTACAGCGGGAAATAATACATAATAATTAAGTTTTTATTAAGTTAACATTCTCCTAACATTAACCAAAGATAAACATTTATTTTTGTAGTAACGATGCAAATACAACATAATCTATATCATTAGGTATCGTGTCTCTATCAAGGAATAATAATACAGTAATTATTGTCAAGTTATTTTTTTAGATATGTGCAGTTTCCCCCGATTTAAAGACATAAGATACATTGACCCGAAGATTTATAACTGGAATCCATTCAATGACAAACAGCTTTTTCCTTTAACGCCTTTATTTTTGTAGGTTCAGTTTATAGTTCAGTTACATTGATCCATCAATCATTTAGGAAACATAATTAGCCATTAGGGGAAAAACCTTTGAAATAGAAAAAAAAAAGCAGAAAATAAAATATACACTCTATTACAAAATAAGTGTAAAAAAGCAAAAATGTGTTTTTGAAACATTGCAAAATTCATTAAATATAATTTAATTTAATACACCCGCTCTCATACAATAACCAGACATCATCAAATGTCTCATGTTAAAATGCAAATATTAATAATATTTTTTTAATAATAATTCTAAAAAAAACAATTCCATCTAAATGTTGTTATTAATGTTGTGTTGTATATTTTTTGTTCTATACTGGAGGTTAGATACGTACAACTGCAAATCATCAGCCTCTACATATATCTGTAATACTAGACGTGGATCGTTTTAAGTATGGCATGCTTGTTTATTCATGTTTATTATGAACATGACATGACATTCTTATTCTCCCCTCCAGTCTTTAAACAACCCCCCACCATGTGACGGGTAAGACAACCCCAAAAACAACAAAACTGAAAAAGAAAATAGAAAAGTATAAGTTGTTGATCATGTCTTGGTAATGCTATATGTTGTTATTGTTATATATGTTGTTTACTAAATAAGACGTTTACAAAAGCAACTTAAGGTTAAGGTTTGTCCTCAGGTCACATTTGTGGTCCATCTTCACTAAATTATTCACGTTTTCTTCTTCACCGCACATCTGTGTGCAGTCCGGCTGGTTAACCGTCACATGTGTGTGTGTGTGTGTGTGTCTCTTTGTAGCTCCGCTCAGTGCGTTCGGTCGGCCCATCCATTGTGATGACGAGCCCACAAAGAAATATTCCACCAAAAAAATCCATTTAGTGAGCATCAAACACTCGCCCCCCTGTGGTCTCGAGAGAAGTTTGAAAAAGTTTGTATCTTGTTTCTTCACGGAGGGGCGGCATCTGCTTAGATTTACAGCGGTTGGTAATGGATTCCAACGACGACACAGTTTCACAAATTTAAAAAAGAGAAAATGTTGAAATGCCCAGAGAAACTTAATGCAAAATAATCCACTTTTCCCACTGCTGATGCATGTTTTCAAGTATTTTTTGCTATTTGCAATCAACACAGCGGTTTAAAACAGCTGTTTACTGCCGCTGGAAGCAGGTTAATGAGAGCGGGGAGACTTAATCAAACAGTAAATGTGCTGTAAAACCCAAACCACCGGCTAGAAGAGGTTCAGTGGAGCTGCAGAGTGGGTGATCCGTCTCTGTGGGCCTTTTCACATTCACGCATACATCATTTAATTTAATGCTAATATAAAAATATTGGTTAATGGAGCTTAATATTTGACCTCAAATAATATCTAGAAATGGATAATAATAATAATAATAATAATAATAACTCTGCTCGGGAGTCTGTGAAAAGTTACTGGCTCAGTTATTCAGGGCACATCTCTGGGGGACGCTAAAATGCCTCCGAAATTTACAACCAGAAAACCGGCTAAAAATGTGAAGGGGTTTAAAGTTTTTCTTGGCTCTATAATCTCTGCTGCTCTTAAACGGGAACGTTTATAAATTATTGTACAAAATGTACAAATGTTGTACAAAAATGTTGCAGTTGTTCCAATCCGAGACGGCAGTTTAATAATCTAAGACTAAAGTTCATCTTAACCAAAATGTATTATTATTATTATATGATTCATATTGTTTTGGATTATTGTGAATTATGCATCGTTTCCCCTTCTTAGAAGTCATTTTTAATCTAATTGTCTCAAAAGAAACAGATCCAGTGAAGCTGTTTGACTCTTTAAGGTACATTTAGTTTGTTTTCTTTGTAATTATCAGTGCTGTTTTTCAGATGTTAATGTGTTCAGCTTATTTGACTCTTGCATTTTAAATCATTTGCAGGTGTATTTTGTTTACTTTATATTAAAGTGTGTGTGTGTATTTCAATGGGTTTTTATTTATATGACGGTTTTATTATTAGCATGCTGTGTTAATTGTTGAATGTCTATGAGCTCAAAAAGGCAAAATAGATCAAAATCAAATGGTGCAAGAAAACAATCAGGTGTGTTTCATTTAGATTTTATTGACTTTCCTGGACCATTTATTGTAAATTTGTATTTTATGTCCCTGGATTATGTAATTGTGTTTTTTTTTTTATTACAATATAAATTTGTTTTTTATAAAAACCCGTCTAGCATTGCCAATTAGGTGAAGCTATAAATGCTACAATGTGTGTTTTTAGGCTACTCTGTGAATGTGTAAACAAACTCAATAATAATCTCACACACACATGACAGAACAATGCTCCAGATCTCCTACTTTACAATCACAGAAAAGTCAAAGGTCAAAGTGTGTTTGTTTGTTGTTGTTGTTTAGACGGAGCAGAGACGATCAGACCGGTTTTCCTCCGTCAGTTATCAGAAAAGCTTTAAAGGAAAGACGAGAGACTTCTGGCAGATTTGCGGGGACGACTTCAGGAGGATAAATCAGCCCGACAGTAGCTTTTACGTCTGTGTCACGTCTATCATCTGACATCTGGGGCCGCTCCACACTGCTCGCCTTTCATCTGCTGCTGCTTCCACAGGTACACATAAATTATTCTAATCAGCAAAATATTTGCTTTCCACGTCGGGGAAAAAAAAAAATCAAACATTTTCTGATTTTTATTTAAACACTTAAAAAAATGTTTTTAAAGTAAGATAATATCTGACTTCCTGGATCTTTTTATAACAACACGCCACAGTGGGTTTCTCTTTCATGCCGTCCAGCATATTGAAGTCAGCATCCCTCCCTTACAAAACTGTTGATATTTCATTTCATTTTACCCATCAGGCTTTCGAACACACTCCACAGGGTGGGTCGCAGTTTGAAAAATTGGAAAACAACTGAATCTGCTGAAGTAATGTGATATAGACTACATCCCATTCCTCTCATGCCATTATAACACAGAACCAAACACGACAAGATAATACTGTCAGTGCCAACAAGTTTCCTGGAGATACGAAACATCTCGTTTTCTATTCTAACGCAGAGTGTTAGAAGACGGATAAAAGCCACAAGGACCTCAAAAGAGAAAATAAAAAAAAAACAGAGCTGATAGACGTGTAACTGGAGCGACAAATTTGTTGCTGCTGTTTTAATCTAATTCTGTAGGCTATTTTCCGACTGCCCTACGCTGTCTGTCGCACTCAGCCCAAAGCCCGTTGGTTCCCTACTGACGACTGATCCTTAAAACCGCTCACAGATATATAGTTTCAGTAATCTCCTAAAACAGCTGGTCCCTGTGGTTTTTTAATAAACGTCACTCAAACTGGAGGAAACGGTGCATTTGTCGAGGTACTATTTTCAGCGGCGGACTAATCCACGTGGTGCTCTACTGAGTGTTTGTGGCAGCAGGACGGCGTATGTGGGATCGTGTGTGTTCATGGTAATGATGGTGAACATGTCACCCAGTGAACCAGTGTGGCTCGGTGATGTGTTTTTTAATGGAGCGCTACGCAGCCGTGACCTTCCCAAACAGATAAACTGTATTCGCTGTTCCGTTTGGAAGGGAATGTATTTTGCTACGGATTACGTTTGTCGTAAGCCCGCGGACGGCCGCAGCTAGTGACGTAGCACAAGGGGCGACGCGCATAGCAGGTAACGTAGCATATCGAGATAACCGTTGTTGAAAGTTATGTGGTATAATATTTAATAAAGTCCACTACGGGCGGATGGGAGTAGTGGTTGATGGGTCAAACTAACACTTGAGACCGCTGTTCATGTTCCGTGTGAATCATTTTAAGCTAAATCATGATGGGTTATTTTTGTACTAAACCTAATCAAGTAGTTTTGTTGCCTAAACCTAACGAAGTTGTGTTTTTTTGTTTTGTTTCAATTTACAACGTGTTTAAGACGGTTTAACACTGGGAGAAAGTAAGTTTCCCTCGAAACGTAACAGCAATTTCAGTTTAGTTGTAGGAGAGCGTAATTTTGTAGGAGACAGGGTTGATACGGCACAGAGGAAGAAGATACTTCAGGCTCACATCACTTAATACTTGTCAGTAGGATCAGATCATTGCTGGTTTTGGTCTTTTCATTTTAAATATAGAATATTACGAAACTTTTCCTTTCATGTAAACCAGAAAACCTGGTTTCTGTAACCAGGGAAACCTGGTCTTCGCGGGTACATATCTCCAGAAAAAAAGTTGATTTCTTGGCAACGTATATGGAACTACAACTGCTGGGTTTCTGATCAGCTTCTTACATGAACGCGTGTGCAGGAAAAAGTTCAGAGAGGGAAAATATATCACTGTGAAGCTGCGTAACAATTGATCCTATTCAAAAATAGCTTAATTCAAAGTCCGACAAAGACACTAAATAGCCTCTAAAAGTTTAAATTAGTCAGTTCAGACACAGTTGTGCAGTAAATGCACTTTCAGTACGGAGCACACACACACACACACACTCTCACACACACACACACACACACACAAAGTCAAGGGGCAGGTCCTTGTATCACTTATACACTTAAATAAAAATGCCATAATTCCCAGATGCCTGTACACAGATTTCACAGTAACCAGGATACTACGGTGCATGAAAACACACTCAATTTTCTGTGTAACCTGATTATTCAGATTGATCTGGTTCCTTCGGTGCCTGTTAAACATACCGATACATAAGGAAATTATTTGGGGAGGTTCGTCATTTAAGTTTAAATCTGTTTCAATCAAACCGACTATTTATTCTGCTTACTTTTCCTTTTGGTTAACAGAAAGGAAATATTTCCTTTTAATATCATATCTAGTAGCAGATAAAAAACAATAAAAAAGCAAGACGAAACCAAAACACACACACACACACACACACATTGAGTATATTTTTTTAGCATTTCCTCCACCAAACGCTCCACTGTTACAGACCAGACTTCACCGTATGCTACAGTAAGTGCAGTAAACTACTAGAGCATCGGTTGCTCGACACCAGAAACAAAATGAAAACAGTGGAAACATCCCGCATTACGGCTCACAGGACGTTAATTTCCAGCACGATAGTCGTGATCACAAAGTGTCCTCACTGTACACGACAGACTGACTGTTATCTGCTCTCTACAGCAGAAGAAGTGTGTGTTTCACATCTGGACGTAGTTGCCGAAGGGTCAGACGAAGATCACATCTATTCTTCTGATCCTCTGAATCCTCTTCGTTAGATGCCGGTTATTGAAATCAAAGCTTAAGTTGCATGTTTTGTATCAGTCAGTTAATAACAGAAACTTTTTAAATATACGTTTTTGGTCGTCTGAGTGTGTTGAGAGCAGATAAGTGCCCGGATACTGCTATTTTTTTTTTATTATTTACCTAAATGCCAGAGTAGGATGAGAGCGGGAAGAGCAGGGATCAGATTATTTATTCAACCATCAAGTTGCTGACTGAAATTACTTTGTTTACCCAGCATTCCTCAGGATAACGACCATCATGTTGCCACAGGCAACAGCAATATACTGTAATTAAATACAGTGTTTAAGACACTACTCTATGATTTTTTATTTAAACCATACCTACAATATATATCCCTATTATTGTTCATTATCATGCATTACACTTTAATGATATATTTACAGTTACTGCTTTGTAATGATGTTTTACAGCTGTTTTACTGTTATTGCTCAGTGATTACGTACAAAGATTATACGAGTTATAACAACAAATCATAACAACTCTTTTATGAATTATACATAAAGCTTCACAATTTCAATATTGAAAAGGCGTAATTATGTGCAGACATGTTACTCATGCATTCTAATTATTACATGGCATGTTTTTTTCCAAAGGGGAATTGTGTTTTCTCATTTAATCCAAGAGACAAATTAGCAATCAAAAAACAATGAGCTCTAACAAAAAAAATTCGTATTAGTTTTTTTTTTAATGCATATTTATTTTTCATTTTCTTTTAAAACATTTTTATGTCATGAGCAAGAAAGAAAATCTTTTGTGTGCATTATTGACTTTAACACATTAAAATTACAATATTATTTTACTTTGACAGACATTCAGGAGCAGCTTAAAATAATTTTTGCTAAAGTTATTATTACAGGAAAACTTTAATTGGATATGAAGCACATTAAAAAAAAGATAAAACTTTGTTTATCCAGAGTGTAATTGTTGAAATAAAACAATGTTTTACTGACTTTTATACAGAATTCTTGTAAAACTTTTAACTTTTAACCAGAGGCTACAGGTCATAAAAAAGCTCCTTAACATTGGTTCGGCATTTTAAAATATTATTAACACATTTGTGGAATTAAAAGTACACTTTTAATACAATATTAAAAACTATATATATATAATATAATATACATTAATATAATGCTATGAATGTAATGTGTGTTGAAGACACTGGTTTCATGTAAAGTGTAGAAATGAATCCCGAGTGTATTTGTTTTTTCAATGCAGCAGCTTTGACTTCTGTCCACAACTTTTAGCAGGTTCTTATCTCTGATCAGGAATCTGTTGATACTAGAATAACAAAATGCTGCTTCAGTGGCTAAAAGTCTGCCGGGTTCTCGACTTATAACGAGTCCGACCGCTTTTCTTTCCCCCCTTTTATCTGCTCATTGTGACGGGGCTGTTGACAATCACCCTTAAGATCGCTGATAACAGACCGAGATCGTGGAGTCGATAGTCGGAGCCCCGGCGGCGTCGGGGCTTTGCTTCAAACAGGAATCGGGGAAGAATATATATGCTCACATTTTCTGCACATGTTGTAGAAAATACATGTAAGACGTGAAGAAATGAATTTACTACAACTGGGATTTACTGCAGGAGTTTATGTAAACGGTTACGGTTCTCCGTCAGAATTTACAACCTGAATCGACCTAGTTCCGGCTTTCTGTCAGCCGCATTAAAACACTCAAAGTCAAATCACGGAGGCGATCCAAACAAATTGGACACGTTGATCCAAAAAATGCTCAGTTTATCAGAGACTGATTGGTTCCTTTGTTGCCAGATTTCTATTTTAATAGTGCGTTCCATTGCATTTTACAGGCCACAGCTGGGGAAACCCTTTCAAAGCAGCTGGCACACAAGAGAGGATTTTCTTAAACAACCTCACAGAAGATGATCTCAACTAAATTCAGCAATACTATTTCTCTGATAACCAAGATTAAGGCACGAGGACCATAAAAGAAGTGAGATTTGAGATTTCCCATACATGCTCCAAGTGATTGTGTCCTCGCCGTGCATTTCCATCGCTCAAACGATTTTCCTGGAACTTTTTCAACATGACCAGATAAGATCAAAATTTCCGTTGGCCTTACCTGTGGTTCCCGGGGGTCAGCTGTCTGCCAGTCAGTTTCTCTCGTTTCTACAGTGTGCCGCTTTCTCTTTTTCGCCCCCCTCTTTTCTTTCTTGCTTTTATTTCTCTGCCTCTTTGGTCCACAAGTCACCACTCTCCTTCTTTGTCCTCCCTCCCTTTTTCCACACTTCACCTCTAATTGTGTGGTTTTTGTCTTTTTTTTTCTGCCCTGTTTCACTTCTTCTCTCTCGCTGTCTCTATTCCCCCCCGTCTCTGGTTCTCTCTCTCTCTCTCTCTCTATGAGGCTTTTTCTTTCCCCAAACCACTGTTTATCCCCCTCTCCTCTGTTTCTTCTTTTTTTCTCTGCTTAAGTAGCAGTACCTTGCCCTGCTGTTGATGATGAAGACATAATGGGAGGTTTGTACTGGAGGCGGGACCAGCATCGCAGTGGGTTGGGGGGGGGGGGGAAAGGTCAAATTATGCAGAAGATGGACAGATAAATGTGAACCAGACCCTCCTGTGAAGTGTTGTTTCTGGTAGGTGTTACCTCTGGAGCCCATATCGGAGGCCGACGGCGGCCTTTGAGGGAAAATCCTCCCTTTCACCTGTCAGATGTGCCGGTGGTGTTCGGTTACTCAGTGACTCGGCACTGTAAGCTCCTTTTTCTGTAAACCCACGCTCCCTCGACCTCCCTTGGTTACTTCTAGTTCTGTTTGTGATTTTCTACGTTTCCCAGAATGCCATTCTGGACATAGAACATGTCCCAATTCCAGACAACACAAGTCTAACTCCAAGCAGGTGTTGCATGCGTTGGACGTGCTAGTGTGGCGTATTGAACGAGAGACTAGAGCCACACTAGCAGCTCTGGGAGGCTCCACTTAGACACAGGGGGAGCTAAATGCTAATGGTAGCATACTGGCAACAACAATGCTCACATGTTTAGCAGGTATAATGTTTGCCATTTTTCACCATAGTAGTTTAGCCTGTTAGCATGCGAACATATGCCAATTCGCACTATACACAAAATGTGAGGATGATGAGGATGTTGAAGTATTTAGCTATAAATACCAAAGTATTGGACAAATTGAAATTTTGACCTGAAGATGGTGCTAGATGAGAAGTTAGAGGGTTATTACAATTCATCCTGAGGGGGGCATGAATGCACCAAATAATTCATCCAATAGTTCATCAAGACATTTCACTAACAGACCATAATGTCAACCTTGCTGCTGGTGGAGGATCATCATGTGTGGACCACAACACTTCTTGGCACTTAGTCTGATAGTTGTTGAGATATTTCATGTCTGGACCAAAGTGAGCGACAGCTAGCACGGCTTTATCAAGAGTTTGGTGATATCTTGTCTGTTTGTGGGGTGACATTTTTCATCAGCCTAGGTTAGAAGAAGTGGGAACATGAACTGAAATGATTGCATGTAGGCTACTGTATATTGAAAATGACAGGATTACAGTAAGAAATCCTGTTTCTCCCTTCAGGCGAGGAAACATTTGATTTCAGCAACTTCTTTTTACCTTTATTAGATTACAGTGATCTGCTCTGTATGAATGCACCTGACCAGTGCCTAAAGAAGCTGGATACTGGTTACCATTGTACTTTATGTTTTATTACTGGCTGTGGAAATCTGGTTCAACACTGTGTACATTCATGCGCACAAACCGCAATCAGTGTGGCTTGCGCTCTCACAATGTTCTACAGATGTTGGTCCCGGAGGTTAGAACGGAGCTAGGGCAAAAAAGCTTTGAAATAGGCTGCTCCTTCTTCCTGGAATAATGTACAGAAGGACCTGAAATTGTTAGAACTGGTTACTACTGTACGAGGGAATTTCAGTCCATTTTAAAGGATGGAGAAAGTGGCACTATAGGTCGATGTGATTGCTCTTGATTTTCTCATTGAATTGTTTTGAGATTGACCTGTTTGTGCGTTATAGCAATGTTTTTGTGTTGCATACAAACTGGATGTCATGCTC
>CAKAKR010065631.1:362-11993 GCA_916700685.1 Adelosebastes latens
TTGAAGGCCATCTCAATGCAGTGAGATATCGGGATGAGATTCTGCAGCCAGTGGCGATCCCATATCTCCACAATCTGGGACCTAACTTCATCCTCCAAGATGACAACGCAGAGCCAGGGTTATCACAGACTACCTCCACAATGTGGGAGCAGAGAGAATGGAACGGCCTGCCAAGAGTCCAGACCTCAACCCAATTCAACACTTGTGGGATCAGCTTGTACGTGTTAGAGTGACCAACACAACCTCGCTGGCTGACCTGCAACGAATTCTGGTTGAGGAATGGAACGCCATCCCACAGCAACGTGTGACCAGGTTGGTGACCAGCATGAGGAGGAGGTGCCAGGCTGTTGTGGCTGCGTATGGATCTTCCACCCGCTACTGAGGCTCCTGACGGTGTATTAAATGAATAAAGTGTAAAATAGCCAATATGTCTTGTTTGTTCCTTGTTACTGATAGAGAGTTCAATCATCCAATCCACCAAACAACTCAAAACAAGAGTCAATACCAACAGGAGAATACACTGTTTACCATTGACGGAGCATTTTGGCAAATTTTTCTTGGGCGTTACCCACATAATCAGCTGTGCTGCTCATCCCACAAATGCATGATGCTTACAAGTTGGACATCATTGTGAAGGTAAATAAACAGGCTTTCCAACGATGTGAAATACAATGACCATTAGCATTGGAACAACAGAGAAATAATCCACCAAACACAAGTTTCCAAACTTTGTTTTTCCAGTTTATATACATTGCATATTGCACTACATGCGCACACTGCATACCACAAACACACATATATACATATATATAGATATATATATACTTATATACAATACACAGCATCCGACCATGCATACATTATTCTTATACCCAAAATCAATTATCCACAAATTTGCAGTATTCTTTACAGAAAAAATAGAAAGATAGACTAAGACAGAATAAATATTAAGTAACCAATAAATAAATAAACGTACGAATACTGTGAGTTTTTAAATTAATTTTTCCCCTTAAATTATAACCCCCCCATCATAATCTCGATCACTGAACGATTTTTGAATATTTCCTGGTAGCAGGTTATTTTTAGCTTTAACAGTTCACATCATTATTTAACAACATTTGAATCAGGTGTCGGCTCAGATGTGTCCACCATATTACCTGCTTTACACGACTATGTTCACTCTAAATGTGTCTTATATGTGTGTGTGGTTGTTTGGCAGGCGTGGAGGTGATGTGATGGTCATTGAAGTGCAGTCACATGGTGATGAGCTGAGGGGGCGTGTCGTTGCTGTCCTCAGTCCACCTGGATGTTCCTCTTTGGGGTGAGCTCATTTCCTGTTAACAGCTAGTCTCCATCAAAACACAATGTGGGATTTAAAGCCTTGCAACTTTTTCCTTTGTTTTGTCAACACATTCTTGAATCAGTAAAACAATTATGAGATCAACTATTTAATTATTGGGCCAAATACTCGTCTCCCAATGTATCTTCTTTTTTTAATTCTGTCCCCGGTATGTAATTGCTCTCTTTATTGGGCGATATTAGACCAACATTTTCTAGATGATACCATGAGGGATGGTAGTAGTCAGTGTTTACTACAGGTGTACATTCATTTCCAAGACTTGTATCAGTAATGCAGCCTCAAAGACAAACATATCATGATGTCACAGGCAGTTTGTTGATAATAAAGCACACGAGTTGCAGGTTTGTTAGTGGGCTTGTAAATAGAATCTCAAAACAAGTTGCTGCACCCTCTGAGCCAGTGATCCACAGGAGCACCACAGAGAGGACGGATGAGCTGTACCGGTATCTCAATGCTCTGTATTTTTCTGCAGATTATATTCTAAAATAACACACGGAACTAAACACCCAACTATTTAAATGTTGATAATAATACACATTTAGTTGAAGTGTTGTTGTACAGGCTTTAAAGCTCTTTTTTAATATAGTATTTGGCCAAAGAACAGTTTCTAACCGGTCTACACTTTTCACATATCAGTCCCTACATGTCAAGTCACTTCCATACAGAGCATCTAGACACAGATACAGCCATAGGTCCTCTCTGAATAGAAATGTGTTATTTTGCATCTGCTTTAATATGATGGATTTCATATCCCTAAATCTATTTATCATTTAACAACTTTGATTTGCTTATAGGCTTTATCTCATTTCTGTATTTGAATCGGGGTCTTTCTAAAATGAAATGGTCTGTGAGTTCTAAATTGGCTTTTCTTCCACCTGCATGGAGGCCTATTTTCAGCTATGCCTGAAACCATTCACCACCGGCCAAAGAGCTATATATGAATCTACTGATGCAGCTTCAATAAAGCTTAGCGAGATCCGTCATCATGTACTTATGGTGCTCGGCCGAGTCTGTAATTATTTCTGCAAAGAAGGCAGCAGCTGGTCCTTTGCAGAAAGGACTTCTGTGTGAGCTTCCCACTGAGGGGGCCTGGCCTTTTAGCAACAGGCAATAAAAGGGCCACCCAACACAGGGCCCTTAATAAGCAGTTATTGCATGGTGCACCTGTAACATAGGCAACACATTGAGGGGGGGTCATGGCTCAGGTCAAGGGGAGAGGTCGTCAGGCCTGCAGGGCTTCATTTATATCACGGAGCTGCTGTTATGTTGTTCAATCAGGAACACAATGCTGCCTGCCCTCTGATTGGACAGTTTCACTCCATTAGAACTGTATTAAACCCTGAGTTGTTATTGATTGTGTCTGTTGGGGTCTCTCGTAGTGATTTCACAGAGCACGGCCTCACCTGTTCTTGTAACCACGAGGCCGTATATCACAGAACATGAACTAACATCAGTAGAGGATAATGACACACCTCAGGAAGATGAAACAATAATGGAAGGAGATAATTCAGGGTTGTTCCGCATGATACATGATACACCCAGAAGCTCTTCTTCCTCCCATAATGCTTTGTGTCACAGCCTTCATAAATTAGAGACAGTTTCAAAGTATTTGTTCCTTTTCTTCTTCTTCTTCTTCTTTGATCCATTTTACAGGAGAAAATAAAGTTAGTGGAGTAGACGTTTTAGAGCAGAGCAGTGCAACAGGGTTTATTTAGTTCTTTACCGGCACTTAGACAAATAGTAACTTCAGTGCTAACAGTGCATTCAGTATCCTCAGTGGCTTTCCAGGGAACCGCTTCCTAGAATTGCCTGCTAGCTTCTAGGAAGAGCTAATTACAGTGCACAGAGATGCGCCACCAACTTCAGCTCCTTCCCTGCACTGCATCCCTCTCTTTCCCCTCGTAGATCGATCTCTGTCTCGTGTCCCTCACTTCTCCTCCCTCTCTTCTCTTTCTCTCAGGATCCTGGAGGAGGCGGCACTAGTGGCAAAGGACACAGTTGTATGTGGCTTTCATAAGGAAAACATGGAGTGGTGCCTGTGTGTCTGGAGGGGCTGGGGCTGCCGAGAGCTCGAAGTCTTCTACCAGTCTTACGAGGAGCTCGGCCGTTTGGAGACCAGCTTGAGGAAAAGAAGGTAGCCGTTGTGCTGCGTCGGCGAGGTGCAGAATCACAGCTCTGTACGGCAGGCGAGCCGAGGGGGAATACACGCCGACAGAGTGCAAGTGTTCGGAGTAGGGGGGGCCGCCAAACGCTGACATCAGGGCAACGTAGGAGGGGGGGGAGGAGGGCTGAGCCTCCAGCTGTGCACAGCGGTTTGGTCCCCTCACTACATACGTCAGTACCAATAATACAAATCTGTAATCAGCCCTGAAAGCTGAGTCACAGATCAAGGTTGCCAGAACAAAACTTTACTTGTGCACAGAGGTTTTAATTTCATATTTCGTCCAGTTTGGTATGACTGGAATTCAGCTCAAGATGTGGTGGACTGTTTATGTCTCACTCCAGCTGCTGCAATCCATTGTTTATTCTCTCCGTCTATTTCAGTGTCCCCCTTCATTTAACTATTCCAATCTGCAACTTTATGGACGGGGACATTCTTAAGGGACAAGTACTGACTCTCTTTTAAATGAATTGCTGTTGGAGAAACAGCTGTGTGCAGGTCGTCGATGGCAGTGGCGCTGACTCAGAACACATTGTTCATCTCTTTTATCTGTGCCACATGAATCTGCATGCCAGCCACAGTTCCTATTGTTGTCAGAGAACATCTGTGCAACGTTATGTAACAGACCAGTGGTTCCCAGCTTCTGCCATCAAAACATAATACTTTATTTTTTTTTTTTTTTTTAAATTAAGCTCCATTCTGGCTTCAGACGCCGCAGTGTGTTCCTCACTCAACTCTGTTCCACCGGCATCTGTACCTCAGTAGAATAGGAAATCATCTGGAACATGTTCTTTGGGTTTTCATTGTTACTGGTCTGCCTTTCCTTCACAGGGCTCACGTTAACCCTCACATGCACAAGGGATTCACGGGAAATGATGCGGCACGTACTGATGCAGAAGATAGAAGCCAGTGTAGTGCACATTTTACATAATGTAGTATATGTATTGCATCATGGCATCATTAATTCAGTTTTGTTGGCCATTGCTTCTGTAGTCTTCTTTATTAAAACAACAGACTGCGTGGCTGGGTTAGTAAACAGCTACCATAGCGGTTGTTGTTGTTATTCTGTTGTTTCTCTGACAGACTCGCACTCGTATTTATTAAAACACACCCAGTTAACCACAGGTGTCACCAACTCAGCCGGACCTGAAGTCAGTAGGACTTCAGCTCCCATTAGACCTTTACAGTGGGCCAATAGCTTGCTAGGGTATATTAGTTTTCTCTTGGTTCAAATGATGTCATCCCTTCATGGGCGGATTTTGAGACAATGGGCCCCTGGAGACAGATATGCAAAAGGCCCCACCAGCTCTCCTACCAAAGACACACAGACTATTTCTGTAGTTATTTTGCGTCTCTTATAGTTGTTTTTCCATCTCTTTGTGGTCATATTGAGTCTTTATGTAGTTGCTTTGTGTTTCTTTGTGGTCATTTTGTGTCTCTTTTCATAGTCGTTGTTAGTCTCTTTGTGTCTCTTTGCAGCTGTTTTGCATCTCTTTGTAGTTGTTTTGGTTTTTTACAGTTATTTTTGTCTATCGTTGTTCTGCGTTTCTTTGTAGTTGTTTTCTGTCTCTTTGTGGTCATTTTGAGTCTCTTTGTAGTTGTTTTCTGTCTCTTTGTGGTCATTTTGAGTCTCTTTCTAGTTGTTTCCTGTCTCTTTGTGGTCATTTTGAGTCTCTTTCTAGTTGTTTCCTGTCTCTTTGTGGTCTTTTTGAGTCTCTTTCTAGTTGTTTCCTGTCTGTTCGTGGTCAGTTTGAGTCTCTTTGTAGTTGTTTTCTGTCTCTTTGTGGTCATTTTGAGTCTCTTTGTAGTTGTTTTCTGTCTCTTTGTGGTCTTTTTGAGTCTCTTTCTAGTTGTTTCCTGTCTGTTCGTGGTCAGTTTGAGTCTCTTTGTAGTTGTTTTCTGTCTCTTTGTGGTCATTTTGTGTTTCTTTCAATAGTCGTTGTGAATCTCTTTGTGTCTCTTTGCAGCTGTTTTGCATGTCTTTGTTGTTGTTTTGGTCTTTTTAGTTAGTCTATTGACAGAAAACACCACCAACATTTCAGCTTTTCAGAAACTCTTCTGAAAGAAAACCATGGAGTTACAGATGCCTGTGGAGCAGAGGCTATCTACAAGAGGGGGGGGGGGACTTTAGCGCTCTATAGGCTAGTTATATAGCCAGACATCAGCCCTCAGGGCTGTTACCAAATGATCTAAAATGTATCATACGCACGTATATGCTTTTATTCTTTCCTTGCTCCCTGGTCTATCCACGTAGGACTAGTGTTACCACTGGAGCTCACAGGTTACAGACACGGCAGATTCATGCACGATTAAAAGCACAGGCACCACTGAGTGCAGAGCTTTGGGTGAAGCGTTGGCTTAATTGTGTGGTTACAATGAAACGCTGAGAACCACTGTAGGAAACCACATGGTTTTACATATTTTTAACCATTTTATCTTTCCAACCAAATACTTTTGTTGTCTTAATTTGGCCCATTTGCATTCCGACAGTGGCCAGTGAAGACCTGTATATTGTTCATAACAGCCGAATAGTAAGGCAAAGGTTATGTATTTATCAGAATGTATAATGAAAGTGCATTGCAATAGAAGTTGTTGTGTACACAATCACTGTACAATATGTAACTGAATAAAGTTCTTATGATAACTCTGCATCGTGTCTGAAAGTTATTCTTTGAGACACATGGAAATACTCACAAATCTGTCGTTCTGCATCCGTGCACTGCACACTCTCAGATAGAAGGAGAGACGCCTCCTGTGATGAAGTGATGATGACAGATGGGAGGAGGAAGCTGATAACAAGGCTCCTGCTTGGTATGACAAACATAAGAGGCTGCTTCCTGCTCAGAGCTTTGGCATAGCTTTGTGCTAGACCTGCTGCTGACTGACAACAGTAATGTGATATATAAAGCAACATGTTAATGTAACCACAAACCCAGTTAGTATTTCACTTGTATGAAGTTTGGGGGGCTTAAAGAGACATTTAAAACAAGTTAAGCAGCACATGGTGATATATCCTGACTTTCAGTACCTAGCAAGGGTCGCACAGGATTCTACAATTCCCATAATGCGTATTACAAGTCCTCCAAACGAAACCACAAAATATGTTTGTCATCACCCTCCACGATGAACCAGACATTCTTTAGAAAAACTCTAACTCAAGGGTCCACTGACTAGCTTTCAAACTCATCTTACTCACTTGTAACCAAGATAAACCTTGGTAATGGAGTGGTTGGGATTACATGATGACATGAGGGAACCAGTTTGGGTACAGTGGTGGTTAGCACTGTAGCCTCACAGTAAGAAGGTCCTGTGTTCGATACCCGGTCTGGCAGGGTCAGGATCATCAAATCAGATTTCCACACCAGCTGACTGGTGGCTGTGGCAACCCCTAATGAAAGAAGCCGTAAGAAGAACATCGATGGTCGTAATTTCTCGTTGCCTTCCGAGACCATTACACGTAATATACAAATAGGATTCATTGAACATGCTTGGTGGTGATAACATTGTCAGTGAAGACCGACATAAACGGAGCACTAATGCCAAAGACAGTCTCTGGTAAACGCCCACCACTTTTAAACTCCACACTTCCAGCTTGTAATGTTGTCCATGACCAAGCTAATATAAAGGCTGGGTCTCTCTGTCGTCATTGTTTAATTGTTCAGACACTGCCCCCTCAGAATGAAGGCATTATGTTCAAAGCACACTGACGCCCTAATCCTGATGACATCATTAGGGGCTGAGGCTCCAGTGTGCATTTGCACATCTTTAGAAATCTGTTTGCTAATCAGTTGCATACACACTGTGCTATTTACACTGGTTTCCTTCCTTAATTGGATTTCTCACAGTAATCTGGTTTCTACAGACAGTAAAGTATGTAAACACGACCATTTGATTGCGAGGAAACATTGTTGTTCATCTTTCGGGCTGCTCCCAATAGGGGTCGCCGCAGCAGATATGATCCACATATTTGATTTGGCATAGGATGCCCTTCCTGATGCAACCCCCCCCCCCATTCTGCGTGGGATGCATGTTTTGGTTGTGGGAGGAAACCAGAGAACCCGAAGGAACCCCATGCGGGGAGAACACAGGGAGAACATGCAAACTCCACACAGAAAGGTGCCCTGCACAGGATCCAAACCCAGATATCTTCTTGCTATGAGGCGACAGTGCTAACCACTGCACCGCACATTGTGAGGAAAACATCTCAGCTGTAACATTAGCTGTAATATCTTAGACTCCTAAATGATCCAGAATCCTGAAAAGACAAGAGGCTACAGAGATTTTTCTTGGAAATACCTGACCCCTCCTGACCCCTCCTGGCCCCTCCTGGGTGACAGGGCTTGGTGCCAGGAGTTTACTCTGCAGCCAACATGGTGGCACTACAAATATCATGAATGATGCTCTTGTCATTTAAAAAGACTTGGCCCTCTGTTGGACTGATATGAATAAATCATGCTCAGTTTTCTGGTGCTCTCATTTAACCTCTGCTCAGGACAGAATACCCACAGCAGTCCTTCGCCTGGCAGCCGCTCAGCTCCTCACACTGAACCAGCTCTGCTCAGGAGAAACATTCAGTCTTTATCACTGCTGGCTTTCTGGAGTTGTAACACAGACAGGATGTACATATCTCAGTAATGTATTACTGAGCAAAAGCCCGTTTTTGTCACTTGTCACATGGATCAATGGTTCATAGTTGTGGTTTTTCCCCCAGACCATCAGACAGAAGAGGGCAGTAGAGAGAAGACTTGATAGCTAATCTCTCTGACAAGCTGCCTTGATGCAGTGCTGCTGTCACTATTTCTATTCAATGCTATGACTTTCTCATCATACGTCTCCTTTCAGTCATGTTCATGATTGACATGTTCTGTGTCAGAAGTCGTGTTAATGCACGTTGTTTTGTACTTGAGTTAGTGCAAAGCAGCCTGTGGTGCATTTTTTATGGAATTTTTACAAATTATAAATGTAACCACTCAAACAAAAATGCAGTATTAATGACGCACTCCAGCAATTTTAGTGCTGCATTTCCATTCAATTAAAAGTGATAGGTCAAATTCAAAAATGCTGGAGCCTATATTTCCTGTAATACAACCACTAGCATGTTTTCATTGGAGTAAACCCACCCTGCCTGGTGTTGCTATATCTTTCAAAGTCATACCTCCAGTTTGTAAAGCAGCCATTCTGTTTATTTGATTTGTAGTCTTCAAACCCAAATTGAGATAACCCTCATGACAATGTCAGTTAATCAGTGGAACTTCCCTTTAAAGGGACTGTTTGTAAGAATCAGAAATTGCTTGTTAACATCGACACCTGTGGCCGTTAAGTCAACGAAAGTCAGCGACCTGTTGCTCGCGCTTGTGCTCGCTGTACATATACATGAACGAGCATCACTCAAAACAGTGAGGCGACACACGTCAGCTAAAAGCACAATATCACTCTATATTTCAGCTGCTTGGCAGTAATGTTAGCTGACCAGACGAAGGTCTCTCCATGAATCAATGCTGATCCTAGTGCTGGCTTTTCCTGCCTCAGCCTCCCGACCGCGGCCGGAGGGAACAGGGGAGACACCGGAGTTTTGGTAGAGACGATAACGTTTCTCTCTGCGGAGCCCCGTCACTTCACAAGACATCGGAAACCTCTGTTGGTCTGGAGGAGCTGCAGCAGTTATTTCTGCACAAACGTCCACTGTACATTCACTAGATATTCTCAGAGCCAAACTAACTCTCCTGCAGTGTGTAGTGTGCGCACAAGAGCGAGAACGAGCGCGGTGTGTGAGTGAAGGCAGGCAGGCAGAGGAGCAGAGTACAGCAGAGACTCCAGTCCTGGAGACCAAAGCTATGGTCTCCCCTATGTCCTCCGACCACGGCCAACACTGTTTAACAGACGGGCTTCACTAGATACAACCAAGAGGTTTTGGTGCTTCCGTGTAGTTTGTGTTGGAGTGTTGTCTGAACAGCGTAGCCCACACGCGAGTGCGCATGGGACACCGACCCACAATGATTTATACGTGTAAGAAGTCACGAACAGTCCCTTTAAATCAATACAAACAGACCTGAAGATTTGGAGTAGGATTCAGTAGGGCAAATCCTTCCACACTGACCATGCACTGAGACACCTCTGGAAAAATGAGCTCACTAAACCAGAACGATGATGAAGCTGCAGACCCACCTCCCAACCACATCATGCATGTGAGACATGCACAGAAAGGAAACCTATCTGAACAGCCTGTCAGCTTTTTCACTGTTTTCTCATTCACCAAGCCAAACAACAGGAAGTGAAAAGATATGATAATGCAAGAGTTTCCTTTTCACATGCGGTGTAGAGAGTGGTGGCTCGGTAGCATGTGTCTACAAACCATACTGTATAATGTTGTCACTCCTTACCTTCATCATGTTCTGCTGTAGCCATATCAGTGAGACAGAGAGGATATCTGCTGATTGGTAAGTGTGTCTGGATGAAGTGAGGAGAGTCAGACTGCAGAGGGGAAATAATCAGTGGAAACAATCTAATAAAACACAAGAAATAGAAGAAAACAAAGACATACATAAATGTAGAAAATGTGGAGTTTGGCTGTAAATAGCCAGTACTTGTTAATATGTCTTGCTCTGGACATACATGTAGTTACAAGGTGTGAAGTTGGCAAATAAGGGGTTAACATAACAACCTATATTAATAATAATATTGCAGGGTGATCATTACTGAGCCACAAAGCTGGAGGTTTGGGGGTCATACTACTACTACTACACTATACTATAACAGCGATATGCTTACCAACACTGGAGAGACAGACGATAACAAAAAGAGGAAATAAGGCAAAATATACATAGTTCATTTATTTTAGGTTTGGAGTACTAACTAAATAACTGCAGGGTACATTGTTTAGTTTAGTTTAGTTTATTAGTTTATTATATCGTGGACAATCCCAATTAATTGACTGTAGCAATAACAGTAAAAAGGGCAGCTTTAGCCAACATGGCTAATATCCAGCTGTAGTCCCCGGCCCGATGACAATAGGCACCCTAAAAAGAACAATACATTACAGCACATTGATTAAAAGGAAAGAGTTAAGACAGAGAAGAAACAAGATAGATCAATAAAGATAAAAGAGAACAGTAAAACATCAGTACAATCATGCAGAGACAGCACATATAATCAAAACATACAATAAAACATCAGTACAATCACATTCAGGGATGCAGACAGACAGCACGTATAGACAGGCAGCATCCATGATCATGACGCAAATAACACACAGCCATATGTTAGTGTATGCAGGTGTAATTGTCGGCAAACCATGTTTTTAACTTGGACGTAAAAGTGGAGTATGTATGTATATCTTTAATATGGGTGGGAATTGAGTTCCAATTTTGTAGTGCTCTAACAGAGAATGATAACTGACCAAATGTGCTTTTCCTGAATGGGACCGATAAGTCACCACGTGTGGTGCTTCTAGTGATCTGAGCAGTATTATTGCGTTGGTTTATGAATGAATTAAGTGGAGGGGGAGCTAAATTATGCAGGATTTTAAAGACCAGACAGATGTTCCTGTATTTTATTACATCTTCCCAGCTCAGAAGTTTGTGTTTGCGTAGGATGGTACAATGATGTGAGCTGTTCGGTTTCTGGTCCAAAACTTTAAGGGTTTGCTTGTACAGGGTTTCCAATGGCTTCAGTGTTGAGCCATTGGTTTGTCCCCAGCTTGTGAGGCAGTATGTTAGATGCGACATGATCATGGCATTCACATATAATTTGGAGGCATTAAAAGTCATTGTGTTTCTTATATATTTAAAATTCGCTAAACTAAACTTAACTCTTTGACTTACTTTTTTTATGTGTGTTTTAAAGGTTAGATTGGAGTCAATAATGATTCCCAGATATTTGACCTCTGACACAATATCAATATTATCACCTGAGATTGTTATATTCGGCACGATGTTACATTGCCGTTTAGTAAAGAACATTCCTACAGTTTTTTTTGGATTAAGTTGGAGGCAGGATCCGTTTAGCCATTTAGAGATCTGCTCTAACGCTGAAGTGAGTTTAGCAGCTGCCAACTGCTTTGTCCTGGCATGCACATATATCACAGTGTCATCAGCTATATAGCTGGGTTACC
>CAKAKR010065633.1:0-24786 GCA_916700685.1 Adelosebastes latens
CTATGACTTTTTTTTCGACAAACTATACTATGACTTATTTATTTTTTAACATACTATAGTATGACTTTTTTCGACATACTATAACATGATTTATTTCATTTTTTTGACAAACTATGACTTTTTTCTCGACATACTATACTATGACAATTTTTTAAGTTTTCGACATACTATACTATCACTTTTTTTGACATACTATACTATCACTTTTTTTTTTCCGACATATTATACTAGGACGTATTTATTTTTTAAAATACTATAGTATCACTTTTTTCGACAGATTATACTATGACTTATTCTATTTTTTCAACATACTATACTATAACTTATTTATTTTTTTATCATACTATACTGTGACTTTTTTTCGACATACTATACTATGACTTTTTTTTTTAGATCTACTATACTATGACCTATTTATTTTGTATCATACCGTACTGTGACTTTTTTTCGACATACTATGCTATGACTTTTTTTTATTTTTTCGACATAATATACTATGACTTATTTATCACTTTTTTCGACATACTATGATTTTTTTAATCACTTTTTTCAAAGTAATATACTTTAATTGTATCACTTTTTTCGACATACTACACAATTACTTTTTTTATCTCTTCTTTCGACATACTATGACTTTTGTAGCACTTTTTTCAACGTAATATTCTATAACTTTATCACTTCTTTCGACATTCTATAATGTATATCACCTCATGCCCCAATTACCTGGCCCTGAGAAACATTTTTCCAACATAATAAAATACACCGTGAATTTGAAAACATAACAGACATAGAGAAACCCCCATATTTACTTGGGGGATTCCAGCAAACTTCATCACCCCATGTCATGACCTGAGGACAGCCACTGGAACCTGAGAAACATAACTGTGCATTGATTCTTCTTTTTTAATTGTGAGATTTTGCTTTTTTCGTTTCCTTCTTCTTTTGTTTACATCAGTCAACCTGGTCAGTACGCCTATAATTCATCTCGTTAGACTAATATACATTATTTGATTTGTAAATAATTTAGTAATTACATTTTGCTATGATAACATGTTATATACACCGATCAGCCTTAACATTATGACCACCTGCCTAATATTGAGTAGTTCCCCCTTTAGCCGCCAAAACAGCCCTGACCCGTCGAGGCATGGACTCCACTAGACCTCTGAAGGTCTGCTGTGGTATCTGGCACCAAGCTGTCAGTAGTAGATCCTTTAAGTCCTGTAAGTTGCGAGGTGGGGCCTCCGTGGATCGGACTTGTTTGTCCAGCACATCCCACAGATGCTCGATTGGATTGAGATCTGGAGAATTTGGAGGCCGACTCAACACCTCGAACTCCATCCATCCATCCATCCATATTGATGTAAAAGAAAACGAACCAGCATTAACTTTTCCAGCAATTTGAGCTACAGTAGCTCTTCTATTGGATCTGACAACACGGGCCAACCTTCGCTCCCCACGTGCATCAATGAGCCTTGGGTCTGACCTAGGGCTGGGCGATATGGCCTAAAAATAATATTGCGATATTTTTAGGAGATATTGCGATACACGATATATATCGCGATATTTTCAAATATCCTCTAAGCACTTCACAAATGCTCGATTTAACCCTTTGATGCATACAATCACACCAATATGATGATTCTTGTAGTCCCTGCAGCATATGTCTGCATTAAAACCTTCTTGTTTATATTCATTAGTGGTTTCTATTGGAACAATTTTAATCTTGCATGCAAAAAGGGGGAAATCACAAGTTAAATTTAACAAAACAGTATCCAACAGTATTCACTTTTACCAAATAATTATCTGGCAATAAATGCTTTATATGTTTTGATAAATACATAACACACACCGTTTTTAGTGGTGTGTTATAAGTGTAAAGTACTTATTGTTATGTTTACCAGTAAGCTGTTATAACATTGCTGATAATAAAAATGATTATTTTCCCACTAGTGTAGAAAGACTCACCAATCGCGAGGTGCAGCCTGTGGTCAAAACTGCAGTCTTGTCCACTTTATTCAGGCTCACAGCTTTGGTTATGTTAGCTGGATGTTCAGATCGGTAGTTGTGGAGAAGTGGGTCACATCTGTTAGCTGGTTGGCCAACTTTTTGGATCAAGTGTCTTAATTTGTGTTTTGAATCCGGGCTTTTCAACTACGCTAACCGGCGTTGTGATGTAGTTGTTTACAGCGGCCGTGATTTCTTTCAATTTTGCACTTTTTTTTTCATATGGGATTGCTTTGGAAAGCGAGGAAGCCAGAGTCATTTGCCTCTGGGCTGGTTCTGGTTGCTTTGGTCGTATTCTCGCTACCGTACTTGCTTTGCCGCTTCAGTCACAAACATTCTCCCAGGAGAGGTCGGGATGGGGGCGGAGTCTGTGACGGGTGTATCTGTGTCTGTGAGAGGGAGCTGGACTGCCGGATGGAGAGAAGGAAATGCCAAAGTGAGTCTCAGGCCGGCGGGGTGGCTTAAGAACATTACATGACAATTTGTAGTCGATGTTCGCCATATAGTCATTTTATATACCGCGCGTGGGACAAGCCGCGATACATCAACTATATTCAATGTATCGCCCACCCCTAGTCTGACCCTGTCGCCGGTTCACTGGTTTTCCTTCCTTGGACCACTTTTGGTAGGTCCTGACCACTGCAGACTGGGAACATCCCTCAAGAGCTGCAGTTCTGGAGATGCTCTGACCCAGTCATCTAGCCATCACAATTTGGCCCTTGTCAAAGTTGCTCACATCCTTACGCTTGACCATTTTTTCTGCTTCCAACACATCAACTTCAAGGACAAAATGTTCACTTGCTGTCTAATAAATCCCACCTACTGCCAGGTGCCATTGTAACGAGATAGTCAATGTTATTCACGTCACCTCTCAGTGGTCATAATGTTATGGCTGATCAATAAAGCATGTTGACTTGAATTGGGAGCTAGAGAGGGAGGGAGGAGTCAGAGAGATAGAGAGGTAGAGAGAGAGCAGTTACAGCAGCTGTATGGAACTATACTTATACTTATATACTAATACTTATTGCACATTTAACTACTATCCATACCCCTCTGAATGGAGATCCAAAGGACACCGCTTCCTCCTCTTCCTCCTCCACTGCCAGGTAAACCTCTGCAGGTCCTGCTGGAGTCTTCAGGTTGGGGAAGGTCCAAGTCTTCGAGCGAGGCGAAAACATGTTTGGTCCATGTGCCTCTTTGTCTGTAGATGGAGTGATTAAAAACCCATTTTCATCTCTTTTCCACACGTCATTACTAAACAGAATCTATCAGGAGCAGAAACGTTTGTCTAAATTCCCATTTCAAGGCGAGGAAGGTTAAAAATGTTTAAATGACAACCTAAAATGTTGGACACTTGATCCAAACTGAAATATCTCAACAAGTTCTGGATTAATTGCCGTGACATTTTGTACAGACATTCATGTTCTCTAGATGATGTATCTGAACTGATTTTTCCTCTAGCCCCACCATGAGGTTGACATTTGTTGTTTTGAGTGAAATGTCTTGATAACTACTGGCGCAGATATTCATAATCTTTATCAGCTGTGGTGACTTCTCATCTGGCGCCATCATCAGATCAAAATTATTTTTTTTTCAAAGCTTTGGTTTATGACCAAATACCTTCAAAGGTAACATCATTCCCATCAGCCTGAACTGCAAATGGTATGTTAACATGCTAACACACAAAACTGAATTTAATGATGAATCATAAATTAACTATTTCTCAAGTCATAACTAGAAGTATATTCACTATCAAAACCCAGGACTATTTTGAGGTAAAGGGTTCATCTTTTAAGACAAGCACATGAACAGAACAATTTATGTGAGCAGGAAAGCAATTGCCAATATTTTCAAATTATGTGTGACTTTTTTTTTTTTACTTTGACGGATCAAAAACAAATTTTGCACCTAAACTTTTGTCTGTAACAGTTTACTTTTCTTTACAGCCTCACAGCATGACTGTACTTTTCTTTTCAGTGCCACACGTCAGTCTGAGCTACAATAAACAAACAATACAACATATACTGTATATACAACATATTCTTTAAGATAGCAATAGAAAGTATCAACACCTGATCTTTTATCCTTGTGAATCAAACATTGACAAGGATATCATCAGAATATTTCCCTATTAGATGACCAGAACTTCTTGTTATAGCATCACTGCTTTATGTGTATTTGAGTGCAGTACAAGTTTGCAGACTGCATCAAAGTTCTACAGTATGTAAATATTGTACAGGAGTACAAAGTTTGGAGGCTATATAAAAGAACTGTGACATCTAACAATGCTCTGAATGTTCCGTTATTATGGAAAAAGTCGAACAATTTTACGGCACCTTCACGGATGACGCCGGCGGAGCTTCTTCCCTCCAGCACTGAGCCGTACTGAATGGTGGGAATCAGCTGTTTGTGAGGCACGTAGCACTCCTCCTGCGACGTGGGCTCTCTGTCCAGGGTGCGGGCCCGTCGCCCGGCCCTCCCCGGGGAGCCGGATGAGTGGCGCTCAGCCCCGGGCCTCGTCTTGGACAGGCTCCGTCCTGCTGCACCGCTGCTGCAGTCAGGCAGGGGGAACGTACCGATACCGCTGTCCAGGGTGTACGTGGAAGCACCGGAACCTGCAGAGTTGGGAGAGATTCTGTGACTGATGTGGAAATGCATAAATGAATGAATAATTGCAAACAAATTAATAAATACAAAAGGCACAAATGAATTAAGAAATAAATGTGTGAATTCATGAATTCCCCATTATTTATTCTATCTTTATCTGAAGCTTCTGAATAGATATTCCTCGGGGGTGTGGCCTCATTTATTCACCTTTGATATGCTAATTAAGGTGCGAGCCAAATTATTTTCCCTAAATATGCAAATTATGTTTCAGTAAAGCCCTTATGGATTGTTATAGATTTGTAATGCTGGAAGTACTCAGATCCTTTACTGAAGTACAAGTAGTAATACATATAATAATATAGTGTAATAGTATATTACAGGTAAAAAAGCATTTAAAAAATGTATCAACTACGGTCTGGTGCGTTTACTCCTTATGAGCATATTAATACACATGTATATGTGTCTGTATTTTTCAAATTAATACATTTGTTATATGTATTTATATGTGTGTGTTACTTCATTTGTTTCACTTTACTTTATATTTTTATTTAAGGTTTTCTTTTATTGTCACAGTTATTATTATTATTACAATTCTTATTTTTATAGATACCATTTTCATTCATTACCACTACAATAGGTTGGGTTTATTATTAGTAATATGTTATATATGTCATCACTGTTTTACTTGTAGAAAAAAAGGTTAATTTAAACATAATAATCATCAACATCAATAATATATACACAAGTACACTGGTGTGGATCTGTGTACGTGTGTATTTTTCCTTTTCCTTTCTTTTAAATCTATTTTTTCATGCATGAATGGAAATGTTTAGGTTTATTACATATTGCAATTGCACTGTAAATTGTGCATCTTTCAATAAAACAAATTTTTACCCCCCAAGAAAATATTGAAAATGTGAGTTAAGTAAAAGCACTAACATAAATAAAAATACTTGTTATGACTTTTTTTACATATTATATTATGACTTTTGTTACATAATTAATAATTAATTAATTAATTAATTATCTATTTCTAATTTATGATGAGAACAACCTGGCACACAGTGCTGAGCTGCATCTAAAATTAATCTTCAGGCTCCCAGATGATGTACACCACCTCTATGTGGCATCTACTGTTGACCTGCTATCTCCCCCTAAAGGGGAGGAATGGAAAAGATTAATGTTGCAGCTTGTCGAGGCAGAGTTGATGTTAAATACTTTTTATACTGAGAATTTAATCTATAACAATGCATCATATTGTATAAGTTGATTCTGTTGTTGTTCTGTATTTAAATTATTTAACAGAGAAGTAACTATAGCTGAGTAAAAAGTACAATATTTGCCTCTAAAATGTAGTAGAGAAAAAGTACTTGAGTAAATGTACATTCCACCTGTGATGTGTTCCTGTGATAATACATAAAAAATATATTAATTTACTTATTTCTCACTCTGTGAAATTCTTTTTATATTCATTCATCTATTTCTAGTTCCCCACAAGTCTGGTTTGATCTTCCACAAGGTCGTAACGCTCATAAACCTTAAAAATGTGTGATATTTCTTTGCTCTGATAAATTCCTGGCAGACACTCTTACCTGCGAAGTGTTGAGAGTGAACTGAATCTGCGAGGTTTTCATCTGACGTGATCTTGCCGATTCTGTCTGATCCCTGCATGAAAGAACAACAAAGCAGCAGGTGGAGGAGTGAATGTACCGAAAGTTGGCTCTTCACATCAGTACGCAGGAAACTAGTCGAACAAATTCCAAGCCAGGTTTAGGTGTGAAAGTTGATACGATGTAGAATAAACTTCACCAGTGGTGGGAGAAGTATTCAGATCCTTTACTTAAGTGCTAATACCACACTGTGAACATACTTAAACTACTAAGTATTATCAACAAAATCTAAATGAATTAATAAATTAAAGTATGAAAAGTAAAAGTACTCATTGTGCAGTAAAATGTTCCCCGTTAGTGTTTTACTATTATATATGATGTTTCTGGATAAATATTACTGCTGCATTAATGTGTATGTTGCATTTTACTGCTGAAGGTTGTACTAATTTTAACACATGAATATACTGTTGGGTAGTTAGACAAATATTGTACTTTTTACTCCCTAAATTTGTCTGAGATGTAGTGGAGTAGAAGTACTGTATAAAGTTGCATAATTATAAATAAATAAACTCAAATAAAGATCTGAATTTTACTGATGCACTACTGAAACCTGGGAGCTTAATGTATTAAATGAAAGTGAGTCGTGTCTTCCTCCCAGTCAGGTTGTTTTATCGCTATTGTAAATGTAAAAATCTTGTCAGTTTGTGTCTGACAACAGAGAAGTAAATAGTGCAACTAATGAAGTACCTTCTCCATATCGTCACGACTGGTGATGTGACCGATGATGTCGCCCTGCTGACAAAACACTGGCTTGGAGCTCTTACAGTCGAACGAGAGCCGGCGCTGGGGCACGCTGATCACGTCCTTCCCGTCCACTCTACATTTATCAAGCACAAGTTAAGTTTCAGTTAAGATTTCCAAGCTTTATCACACAAAAGGTAAGTGTTAGCATCCTCCCATTGGAAAGAGTAGTTTGCAATCTCAAAGATCCAGACGGGCTTGTTAATATAGCCACCACCCCAACTCACCTATCCCTTTAACCCCTAGAAGATAGATATGGGAATGTATAGTTACTTTATTTGCTATGAATCCAATTGGTTAGAATCTTTGTGCTTGTTTTTTTAAGTTATTTTACTATTTTTTTTACTATCTATTTATGTTTTACTTATTCCTGTGTTATTATGTCATTATGCAAAACTGTAATGGATAATATGATTTTACTGAGAATAAAAATAGAGTTTTCAGTTTTGGGAAATACGGTTATTCATGTTCAACCTGAGAATTAGATGAGAAGAACAAAAAAAATCCAGCGTATTTTCATATTTGAGAAGCTGAAAAAAAAAGTTAAAAAAAGTTATATGACAAGCTGAATAAGCCGTTTCCCCAAAATGTCAAACTATTCCTTTAAACTACTAATTGTTATTATGGCAGCCTTCCAATCCACTTGACCTTGTTGAGTCCTCACCTGTTCAGCAGCTGTTGCATGAAGTTGTCAGAGCGCGCTCCCCTGTACATGACAGCCAGCTGTCCCTGAGCTTGGTCCATCACCACCTCACAGGAGTGACCCCTCCCCGACCTCTCCACGTACGCCCTCTCCTCCTCCAGCGCCCTCCTCAGCCCCTCCGCCTTCTCCATCAGAGTCGAGATGTTCAGGCCTTCCACTCCTTCTTTACACCTGGTGGCCATTTTCACAGAGTCCCTGCCCACTGAGGGGATGTTGATCTTCCACTCCTTCTTCTCGTCCTTTGCTTTGGCGGCGTCCGCCTTGCGGCTCAACGCGGGCAGCTTGCTCTTCTTCAGGCCGAACCAGCTCGCGATGCCGTTGGAGGCTTTCTGCTTGACCTCGCTGCCTTGCCCTCCTCTGTCCTGCTCCTGGAGCTTCAGCATGTTCTCCTCGATGCCCTTCATCACCTTTTGCTCAATGGCGGATTGCGGGCTGGGGACCGGCGGCAACGGCTTCTCTCCCTCTGACATCGGAGGTCTCGGAGGAGGAGGTGGCAGGCTGTCTCCAAACATCGGATTCTTTTTCCCTTTCCCGCTGATCTTGGTCCTCTCCTCTGATTTGGACGAGTAACGTGGGGCCTCTGCGGGCTTCCCCCCTCTGTGGACGGATGGGCCCTGGCAAGGTTTGGACGGCGATTTTGGGGGGATTTTGTTGGGGCTGTTGCTAATGTGAGGCCCAACAGGTTTAAGGTTATAGGCCAGATTCAGGGAGCCAGGACACTTGATGTTGTTGCGTAGTACCTGTGGAGCATCTGTGTTGGGCGACGGCAGACCAATCTTACTCTTGGAGCCTTCTGTCTTGGTCACGCACAGTTCTTGTTTAACCACCGGTGCACAAGAAGATTTTACAGCCTGTTCATACAGCTGAGATGACCCCGGGTACTTCAAACCACCACTACTAACTTTGGGTTTGCCATCCAAAGAGTCTGTGTATTTTGAATGTCTCTGCTCCTCTTTAAGGAGCTCCAAGGGCCTCTCTGCTGCCTTATTCCTTTCTTCTCCATAAGTGCCCTCATTCACTGTGTCGATTGGCCTGAGGCCGACTTGTAAATCCTCAGAGCTCCTCAGCTTTCCCAGCGCAGCCAGCCTGTCTTTGAAAGCGTGGTGACTGGAATCAGCCTGGGGCCTCACCGCCCCGGCCGCAGGCCTCTTGGGGATGGAAGAGGAGTCGCCCCTCCTGGCTGGAGGTGGAGGCGGCGGCTGGGCCACCTCGGAGCTCTGCACAGTGATCTCCCTCACATCTGCCTCCTGTTTCTCTCTGGTTTGTGAGTAGTTGGCCCTGCCCTGTGAGGCCTTGCCGACAGCGGATGCGTTGGGCAGAACGTGATGGTTAACCCACACTGGGCTGTCTGAATCCTCTTCATCATCTGATGTGGACTCTGATGTGGACGAGGACGACTGCTTCCGTTGAGGAGGAGGGTTGAGGACACTTTCTGGTAGCGATTTAACAAGCTTCCTCTCACCGCCGTTCACCTTTGTTTGGGATGGAAGTGTGGTTCTTTTCTCGAGGCCCTGGGTTGGTTCCTCTTCTCTAGAGTTGGTAGACATAACGCAGACATTTTCATAATGAGGGACCCTCTGAGATACTTTGGGTGAGGAGGAGGACGTGGAGGGAGGAGCACCCATCTTTGAAGCAGCACTGGCTTTAGGTGCAGAGAGGCTGCTATAGCTTATTTCCTTTGCGGGCGGGGAGCAGACGTCTTCAGGCTGAGGAGGGGAGGTTGGGGCTGAGTGTGTGGCGGGGTAGGACTCGGACCTGGCGGGCGGCGGAGGGGGCTGCCTGCACCTCTCTGTGGTGGTGGCTCTGCGTGTGGGAACGGGAGAGTGGTACACCTCGTAGTTGTTGGTGCGACAGGGGATCCTGGAGCTGCGGGTGAGTTGGGGGCTCAGACGGACAGCAGAGGTTGAAGGTTGAGACTTCTCCCCCATTGAGGGGATCTTCAAAAACTTGAGCAGCTTGGACGGCGAGTTGATGGCGGCGGTTTTGACCTCGCTGAGGCAGGACGGGCTGGGGCTGACGGAGGCACTGGCTCTCACAGAAGAAGCCTCCTGATCTGCGACGTCTTTCTCTGGGACGGCTGAGAGGTCGTTCGACAAGGCGGTGTTGACGCCATTGTGAACGCCATCACTGGTCTCCATGTCACAGTGGGAGATCTGTGCGCTCTCTTTCACAGAACTGGGCAGGTGGGAGGTGGGACAGAAACCAGTGAGCTCTTCAGAGGCACTAGCATTTAGACAACTCTCAGAGCTATCCTGCTCTTGCTCCACTTCCATCATCTCGGCTGCTTCTGTGACTGAAGAGTGGGCGGCAGCAGCAGCGCCCACTGGTTGCTGGTGGGCTTCATTCTTGGTGCATTGTTTAGACGGGGGAACAGACTCCGCCATTCTGCTCTTACTGTGACATTCGCTTATAGCAGCTGCAGGAACTACATGGCTCTGGGTGGCGGAGTTGGCTTTTGAAGGACTACAGACGTGGTTGCATGGCTTTGGAGGACTGTCTGGGCTCCTCTTGCAGTGTAAACAGCAGGTGTTCCCTCCCTCACACTTCACTGCCCCGTCGCCGTTGACATGCTGGTGTGAGTCAGTGTCAGAGCTGGAGCAGTGGCAGTGTGTGTGGTGGGATTTGCCTGGTAGTGGAAGGGGATCCGCTGTGGCCAAAACAGCCTCTGTGGACATGAGCACCTGGCTGTAGTCACAAAAAGACAAGCTTGCGGTGGCCGGGTGAAACTTCAGAGGGTCCGTCTCCTCCATCTTGCGAAGGACTTCCAGGATGTGTGCTTTCTTCTTGAAGAAGGGAGACAGGGCCTCCATGGAGGCGGCAGGGCCACGAGGGCCGGGGGAGGCATGTTGTGTGCGGTAGCCATTTCCCTTTGGACAGAAAGAGATCTCTATCAGCATGCAATTCAATGAACAATTTACTTCACCAAGACCTTTATAGAGTGTTTGCGTACAGGAAATGAGTGCAGGGCAGATTAGCTTTTTTTAAGCACAATAGTTGAAAACAGAGCAAATGTCAGAGCACGTTATAACGTCACACACATGTCTCACTCAGAGGCTATGATATAATCCCACAGTTTCACTCTTAATGTTTGGTTAAGTCTTTGCAATCACCACCTTGGCTTGTGCTTCAGTCTGTGCAGGCTCCACCTGTTTGGCAGAGTCATTGTGCAGCTGTGCATTGTAGTCTGGGAGGGGTCCCGCCTGGACCTGTAACGGGAGATTCATGAGGCAATTATGATGACACTGTATACACTACAGGCTATTGTATACACAGACAACTAGGAGCTACATTGTTCCGGCATCTGCTGGAACAATATAGAGCAGAAGTGAAAAGCCTGAGATGCATTACTGGCTCAGCAGCGTCTGAAAGAATGAGGCTGAGGTGAAAAAGGAATTAGCATCTCCATCTGGTCTTTGAGAATCAGAGCTGTGCACTGTGTACATTTACTCAAGTACTGCACTCAAGCAAATTTGTGAAGTACTTCTGCTTAAGTATTTTCCATTTTCTGCTACTTTATACTCCAAAACATTTCAGAGGGAAATATTGTACTTTTTACTTCACAACATTTATCTGACAGCTGTAGTTACTGGTTTCTTTGCAGATTTTGATTTTACATATCAAATATATGATCATCAAATAAACTATAATGAATTGTTATAGATTAAATGAGCTCCACGTCCACCAGCTACAACATTGATGTTATTAAGCAATTTGGAAAAGGGCACTGACTCTGTATTATGAGTACTTTTACTTTTGATACTTGCTGATAATACTTATACTTAAGAGAGTACTCCCTCTACTCCAGCAACAATGTCAGACCCTCAATGGACAGGATAAATATCGATGCAGCAGAACCAGAAACATCTTTTTTTTATTCCACACATTCTCCGTCCTTGACCTGGCACCTACATTACCCACAATGCAACTCCACCGCTGACAGTTCATGCCAAGTACCTTATGCTAGGAGCTAGTAGCCAATGTAGCCTGGAGCCTCTAACCTGAAGCAGCGGTCTGGTAAACTCACTTCTTTCTAACTCCACACCCCCAGATTATTCATTTTCAACCTTGTAGTCTTCAGCCTCAACCAACACTGACTCAAGTGACATTAAATACCATTGTCAATACAGGACTTGTACTGGAGTATTTTCACATTGTTGTATTACTACTTTCACTTAAAGCTAGGTTTGGTAATCTTAAGAAACTAGCAAGAGTAAGCTGGATTTCAATAATTATCCAACTGAAAAACAAGCCCAGTGTCGCAAACTCTTTTCCAATAACAGTAGCTAGCAGCACTAGCTCCAAGTCCAGACATCTACAGTAGCCAATCATTTCCCGTCTAATCATTTAATTCGGGCCAAATTAAATGATTGGACAGGCTTATTACCGTCCTGCAACAGCCACAGATACCAGATTGTTTTTTTTTTTTGACAGAGCATTTGATTTATTGATTGCTGTCAGGATGTAATGAGAATTTCAACAAATATAACAAACTAGAATTACCACCTCACGATTGTATGCCTCCGCCAACCAGTTGAGTTGCAGTTTACATCCATGTGAGTCCAAAATGTCATTACTTCATCATTTTATCCTATAAGACATTTCTTTGAAATTGTCATAATTAGCATATGAATTCTTGGCCAAAAACGTGTTTTGTGAGGTCACAGTGACCTTCAGTTCATCCTTGAGTCCAAATGGATGTTTGTGCCAGATGTAATACAATTCCCTCCAGGCGTTCCTGAGATATCGCTATCACAATGGGACGGACGTAAGGTCATTGACCGTCAAAATCAAATCACTTCATTGGACGTTTGTGCCAAATTAGAAGAAATCCCCTGAAGGTGCTCCTGAGATATCACGTTCGCAAGAATGTTCCAGACGTACAGACGGACAACCCGAGAACATAATGCCTCGCCGGAGCAGAGGCATAAAAAAATGTTTGTGAAGAAGATTACCAACTCCAGCTTTTAGTAAATGATCTGAATACAGCAGTGGAAGAAGTTCATTTGTGAATCACTACAGTTGATTTACCTGGTAGTGAGCAGTGGGGTGGTTGGGCAGTTTCTGCTGAAAGAGCTCACAAAGTGCTCTGTTCTGTCTCTCCAGGTCAAACACCAACATCTTCAGTTTGATGCACTCCTCTCTCAGATCCTGTTCAGTGACACACGGAGCAGTGAGACAACTGATGATGCTACAGTTGGTTAAACTCCAACACAGATGCAGAACTATAGCTGTATGTTACCTTCTGATTCAGTAGAGCTTGGACCACATGGTTGGCCACCTGATAACACAAGAGAACATCACATTTGACACAGAATTTATAATTGTATTCTTAGTTTCTAAATTATATTCTGCAACGTGAACTCACCTCATCCAAGCATCTCTCATAAGCTTCTCTCTGGCTCTCATTCGCCAACATCAGAGCAGAGTTTTCTGCCTGGAAGGGAAACAACAATAAAACATTATTTATTGTGTCATGCACATATAAAATGGACTCATGGACTCATGGACTCATAAAACACCAAAAATACAGTTGCACCGGGGAAACATGTGTCAGACGTGAACACAGTGTAACTTCTTATATGACATTTCAATGCGAGGAAATAACAAACAAATAACATTAGCCAACAAAAAAAGGTTTCTTTCCAAAAACACAAATGTTTTCATAATCATCCAACGAGAAGAACTCATCAGAAATGAAGAACATTTGACTAAAATAGTTCAACATTTTGGGAAATACACTTGGTTGCTTTATTGCAAAGAGCAGTTGCCAGGCGACTAGCAGAGACCTAAGGGAGTTACTGGTCCCAGTCAATTAATAGTTCAGTGCATAACCCCACATGTAAAATAGCAAATTGTTGTTTTTACATTTCTGATTTTGTACGGCTTAAACAACGTGTTAATTTGTGAACTAGCCTTTAGAGGTCCTGGTAGGTGGATTTTGTTGCCTTTGGACAGAGCCAGGCTAGCTGTTTTCCCCTGTCTTTCCAGTCTTTATGCTAATCTAAGCTAACCTACAGACATGCGAGTGGTATCAATTTTCTTATCTAACTCTCAGCAAGAAAGCAAATAATCATATATCCCAAAATGTCGAACTCTTCCTTTAAAAGCATTATATAACGAGCAATACAGCATGAAATTAATTCTTCAATCTCACCTGAATCTTGTAACAAACAAGGTCTTTTCTCGTAAACTTTTACTCTTTTTAAAGCTAATGGCAGTTTATCTGAATATTACTGTGCACACAACATCTTTTAGACTTTGAGTTAAATTCTGCTTCACATAGAATGAACACTAAACAGATATCTTTAGGTGAGCCTTTCTTTTAGGTGGCTAAAATACATTTTGCTGCCAGCCCCGCCCGACCACAGCAGTACATTGTTTTGCTTCCATGCGGTAACTCCTGTCTGTTTCTCCAAACTGGGGCATGCTGGCTGTCATCTACTGTAGGTAACACACTGACTATGGATAAATACCTCATACAACCCCAATTCAAAACACCCGAACTATCCCTTTAATATATATACTTTCTTATGTTTACTGTTGTTTTGACTGACAATCTTTCCAGAATCTGACCATCATGGCAGCACTGGGTCTTACACAAGTCACACTACTTAACTCCTTTAATTTAATTAGTGATGCGTGATGAGTGTGTTTTCTTTGTTTACTCACCTCCAGCTCCTTCAGTCGGTCCATGAGCTCGCTGCTGTTATCCTCCAGGAAAGACTCCACGTCTCCCTCCTCGCCTTCCTCGTCCGAACCAAAGTCTTCATCACACATTCTCTGTTCTGCCTCATCAGACATTGTTCTCATCTGTAAACACACAAGGTGACACTGCGACCATCACCGTCACAATCTCTACAGCAAATAAAATGATTCGCTTCTGGACACAACGCACAGCAATAAAACATCAGCCGCTCTGGAATGTGTCCAACATTATGAGACTGTCCTCTATTTCTTAAGTCACAGAGCACATCTTATTTCTTTGTGCTGCCCTGCGCTGTAGCTACGATTGCTTCTGTGTAATGTTCTTCTCATTTGCAAGACACAACTGATTATTTTTTATTAAAATCACACATCAGATCTGGGTCTGACAGTAACTACGAACAAATTTGGAAATAGTTAACGGTCGTTAGGATACCTCACAGTTGAGCGGTCTGTCACAAGCTGTTATCCTGCTCCTATGAACCAATCTGATATGCAGCACATTAAATACAATTTTTATGTCAATATCATAATAAAAATTAATTGTTTCTGTAATTAGTTATATTCATATTTACTCCCCACAAGCTGCTGACTCAGTTGAGCAACCCCTGGTCTCATGTTACCTTACATAAAAATAATTGCAATGAGCTCCAAGCAGTGAGATATACAAATTTTAAATTTGTGAAAAGAGAGTGCCGGTATTGGATTAATTGCACTCTGTATCTGGAGATAGCCTGAGTTGAGGTATCAGAATCACAATAAAGTCCTGGGCTTTCACTTCATTGTCAAAAAAAACCCTCTAGTTTTAGATCAATCTAGAACACAACACATTATAATGAATTTAGCAGCACTCCTTTCTATTCTCCAGAAGTACCACGACTGCCTTAAATTAAATTTGGTCGAAAAGCAAAATAAATCCTCTGAAGCCGCTAACTCCATATCAAAAGGTTTAATGTGAATAAAAGAAAAGTTACACGTTAAAAAGATCCATTCAGTCTCGTCTCATCTCCGTCAAAAAAAGACTAATTAACTCCAATTATTAGCTATCGGCCATGTCGTCATCATTAGATGAAAAGGAGACCACATAATAATATTTCCTTATAGTGAATAATTTTAAAATGTTATATATTATTATGTGTCTTGTATTGCTTTTGTGCTTTCCATACTAATGGTAATCCAATAAAAACAATTGGAAATGCTTTTCTTTTCTTTTTTTTTTTTAGCCCTGAGTGTCTTCCTCTCCCAACAACCTAATCACCCAGGGCAGTGGAACGCAGGGCAAAAGAAGTCCACTAATCACTCGCTGCTGCTTGTAAAGCTAATCGCTGTGCGCTCACAGTCATAATGAACGTATAAACATTTTAATTAACTCCCTGCTCCTCTCATCTAGACGTTGGTGGCTGGACTACAAGGAGGACGCTGTTCAGAGAGATTACATAGATACAAGTAATTAAAACTGAAAACTGAAAAAGTGGAAGGACAAAAACAGGAATTTGTATATCCTCATATCTGCATCTGGGGTGCCAGAAACAATAAAAAACTTGAATTATCACCTCACAGTTGTATGCCTCAGTCAACCAGTCATCACTTCATCATTTTATCCTATTAGACATTTGTGCGTCATAATGAGGATATGAATTCTTAAGTTATGGCCAAAAAAAAGTGTTTTGTGAGGTCACAGCAACCTTTGACCACCAAAACCTAATCAGTTCATCCTTAAATCCAAGTGGACGTTTGTGCCAAATTTGAAGAAATTCCCTCCAGGCGTTCCAGATATATCACATTCACGAGAATGGACCGGGCGGACGAACAACCTGAAGACATACCGTAATGCCTCTGGCCACGGCTCTCGCTGGTGTGGAGGCATAAAAACATTAACAAGTAAACTTCTGTCCGAGATAACGTATGTTTCTGATAAACTGAAGGATGAAGTGTTCCTTTATGTGTTGAGAAAATCCTCCTACTTCTTAAGCTAAATACGGTAAACTATTTAAAAACTCTTGGATCAGCTGGAAAATGCATCGTCACTAAGCTGGAAACCGGGCTGTTCTTCTGAGCTCATGAAACGTTGACCTTTCAGAGATACGTGGTTCTCACAAACATTTAATGATTTTATAGAATATGATGCATTGCTGTAGATTAAACTACCCAACAGTATACAGTATAAAGGAGTTCAAATTAGCACAACCTTAAACATCTACAGCAGTTTAATGCAACATGAACAACACTGAGAGAATGTTTTACTGTACAGTGAGTAGTACTTTTACTTTTGATACTTAAAGTAAATTTTCCTGAGAATACTTACATACTTTTACTTAAGTAAAGTTTTGACTGCAGGACTTTTACTTGTAGTGTTGAAGTATTTTCACAGTATGGTATTAGTACGTTTACTTAAGTGAAGGATCTGAATACTTCTTTCATCACTGCTGATTAATTATTTAGTAAAAAAAAAAATGCCAATGTTGAAAAATGTTCCCTGAGCTAAAGCTGACATCTTTAAATGTCTTGTTTTGTCCAACCAACAGTCTGATACCTAAAGATATTTAGTTTATAATGATATTCATACAGTATATATCGTAGCATATTTACATCTACCCCTGACCACTGGTTCTACATTCTATATTTACTGTTTATTCTGAAAATGACTCTGCACTACTGCACTTCTGGTTAGATGCTAAATTGCATTTTGTTGTCTCAGTACTTGTACTTTGTGCAATGAAAATAAAGTTTAATCTAATATAATATAATATAATCTATAAAACAGAAAAACGCAGTAAATCCTCACATTTCAGAAGAAGGAAACTGCAAATGTTTGCATCATAAATTATTTTAAACGATTAATCAAAATTGCTGATTATTTCTTTTCTGTCGATCGACTAATCATTTCAGCCCTACCTGACTGTTTCTGCTGCAGTAAACCCCACCCGTCTGGTTTCTCCAAGCCAACCAAAACAAACACCAGTTAACGGAGCGGAGGTCTGCTTCACATCGTGCACTGTTCTCATCTCCAACACTGACGTTAACATTATTACCACCGTTACACTGTTTATGTTCTGTTTATCTGACAACCACAACATTTCACTTCAACACAGCTTCAGAGTCTGGACATGGACAGTCCACATCTACAGGGCTGAGACATAATACCTACTGAATATTGAGGATTAGTGAGCAAACGCATTAATCCATCCATCCTGCATCGTTTCAGATACACGGACTGAGTAGAATGATAAGTGTCCATATTCGTCTGCAGCTTCAAACGAGTCCACGGCTCAACCTGCTGAAACCACACTGAGCTGCACAGGCTGCCCGAGTCTGTGAGCACGCTACACTGCAGGACATATGGCTGAAGACCAGTCTAGTAGGCATGGCTCCAGGTGTGTGTGTGTGTGTGTGTGTGTGTGTGTGTGTGTGTGTGTGTGTGTGTGAGGGTAAGTAGGTGTGTCGACATGGACCCAGATCCAACCGTCACATCACATCAAGGAGTCATTAGAGCGGATGAGACGAGTCTGATTCTGTGGCTGGAGGCCAATCAGGAACTGGCACAGTTTACAGGTGACACACACACACACAAACAAACTACCGTGTATGTGTAAATGTACACTGAGACATTCAAATATTTAAAGGGCTGAGTAACCAAGCAACTAAAATGTGTTTTTAGCACTCAAACACTGGAGTACATAAATTCTTGGTCAGATTATCAGACTCTTTTTACTTATTCTTTGATAAGACATTTCCAATTGATATCCTATTGTCAGTAAATCCCATAAAAAGACCTAAACCAACAATGAGTCTATCTACTAACAATTATTATCTGTGTAACCAAAGCCTGCTATATCTTATTCCTCCTAGAGCTCAATTGTTGTCCAGAAAATATTAAAAACACATCAAAGAGCTTCACTGTTGCTCTGGGTGACATGTTCCGTCATTACCATGAACACACACAATGTAGTTTATTTTCACTTAATCCTACATACATTATCTTGCTGCCCCAAATACTCACTAGAGCACCAAATGTGGATTAATACCGCCACTGAAAATAGTCCACTACAGTGTCCAGCTGTTACTGAGCCTTCATTAGCTGCTAAATGCTCCATGCTCCAAATGCTATGTTCACCAGCCAGTCTCTACCTACTCAGCACCGAACAGCAGACAGACACATTTAGTATACATGGGGTTTATCCATAGACTGTATATAAGCAGTGGACGTAGTCACCCATTGGTTTGTGTGGACCACGGTTTTAAAGCCTCAGGTTCGGCAATTTGGCCATCGCAATCTTCGGCATCATCTTGTTTTTTTGCTACCAGTGACACGAGAGGGTGGAGCTAAGTACAACTGAACACTGAATAAGACATTTTTAGGCGATCAAAATGTTACAATTAACTTTCATGAACTGAAAACACACTGTGAAAGGGTTAGAGTTCTAAAAGACCTGGTAGCCACGCCCTAAAGCGTACCCAGCTTTATGATCTATTTGACTCTAAATGGGACCATAATTTACTAAATGAACATCATGCTGTATTGAAGAAGACTTGAAACTAGCGATTGAGCCCATAAACTCATGTTTACAATGTTTACTGAGGTAATAAATCAAGTGAGAAGTAGGCTCATTTTCTCATAGACTTTTATACAATCAGACTTCTTTTTGCAACCAGAGGAGTCGCCCCCTGTTGGCTATTAGAAAGAATGCAAGTTTAAGGCACTTCACCATTGGCTTCACTTTTCAGACCCTGGAGGTTGCCCACTGGGTTTATCAGAGCAGTGAGGGTGAACCAAAACAAGTCTCTGGCCATAAAACCAAAACAATGAGCTGAAACACGCTAAAAAGCTCTGTAGAGCTGAGGGGAACAGCAGAGACGGGTGATAATTCTCTTTGGTTTCATCAATACAAGTGACTCCTTTCACATACAAGAAGTCATGTGATCCATTGTTAGGGTAAAAATATTGATTATAGCCGCTTAAATGATTTATGTCTTCAGCAGGGATGAATGGTCTTAGGGCTTAGAGCCAGAGTGGGGAAGTTGGAAAGTATTGAGAAACAGACTAATACATTGGTTTTGGTCTTTTCATTGGATTTGTTGACAATAATAAAAATACAGAATAAGAACAGCCTTATCCTTTAAATTGAGAAAAAAATGGTTTTCTAGAGAATTATGTTTTTATAGTCCTCAGTACGAAGTTGAGCTGCAACGATCAACAGAAAATGACTTTACAATTATTTATGTAATCCATTAATCATTTAAGTCATTTTTAAGCAAAAGTGCCAAATCATTTTTTATGCCATGTCATTATTACAGTAAACTGAATATATTTGGGCCGTAGATTGTTGCTCTGACAAAACAAGACATTTGAAGACACATTGGGCATTGGAAAAATTTTCACAGTTTTTTTGATGCATTAAAACCAAAAGATAATCAACAGATTAAATCAATAATTAAAATAAGATTTAGTTGTAGCCTTAATGCATCATGTTGTCTTTGGTACAGGCACTCGGGTTATCGTATTGGCACTGGTATCAAACATACAGAGAGTATAAAAGCCAATACTGGGAAATGTCCAATAGTTTCATAAGAGATCAGTAGAGTCCTGCTGGGCCTTGTGTAACTGGAGCTGTTTGCAAAGCGTTTACAGGAAGATTATTGAACATCACTGTGGATTGTGAAGCCCGACTGACAAACCTAAGCAGCACCATCCAAAGAGTAGGGCGCTTATTGAGCTGTGATTGACTGAATGCAGCCAAATCTACACGTATAATGGAGGGCTGATCAATGCAGCCCATCTAAGAACGGAAGCGGATTATTAGCCGTCCGTTTGACCTTGGATACCGAGCGGTTATAAATACCAGCTTTTCTCTTCACTAATGCACATTAAAGCTCGGGGCAGCAGGGCCTAGATACAGGCACACATCTCTCTGTGAGAACATTCACATAGAAATTACAGCGTGGAGCAAAAGAAACAAAAGTGCAGCTAAATATAAACATGAAAATGTGGTTCTGCTGCTGCGGTTTCTTTTTGATGTGCACAGTTAACGTCACAAGCTTCACTGAAAATGCCACCAGAGAGAGGCATCTCTTAAAACAACTTGTGTCCCATTTATCCAGAATCCAACAGGCTTAAAACCAGTGCTGGATGTAAGACCTATTGATATCCGAACAAAGAGCCAATCAAATGATGAAAGAACATGAAGGGGTTCAGTCATTATTAGTCACACAATCACTCCAGTGCTCAGATCTTTGCACAGGCTTCCTATGTGGCAAAGAATTTTAAATACTGTTGGTTTATAAAACACTGAAACGTTTAGGGACAAAATACTGCAACTAACGATTATTTTAATCATTGATTAATCTGCCAATTGTTTTACTCAATTAATCATTTAGTCTGTGAATCGTCAGAAAACAGTGAAAAATGTCCATCTTGGTTTTCCAAGTAGTTAATTTAGCACAAGGTGACGTCTTCAGATGTCTTGTTTTGTCCGACAGGCTGACAGCCAAAATATTCAGCAAATCCTCACATTAGTGAAGCTGCAACCAGAGAATGATTCACATCTTTGCTTAAAAAATGACAAATGATTAATAATCCATGATCAAAATAGACGCCAATTTATTTTCTGTTTGATCTACTTAGTTTTAACGCAGCACACATGTGGAACAAACTCCCAGAAAACTTAGACTTTTCTAAATGTGGGAGTATTTAGTCATTCTTCTCATTGCGCTGTAATCTTTATTATCTTGTTTTATCTGTTTTATTCCATTTGAGCTTTTTTTTTTAAATCTTATTTTATTGTTTTTAAATCTTATTTTAGTCTTTATATTGTCTTTTGTTTCTTTCATATCTTGTCCTTTTATGTCCTCTATGAAGCACTTTAAATTGCCTTGTTGGAAGATGAAACATAAATACATTTGCCTTTCCTTAAAGCTCTTGAAAATATGGTTTCAAATTTTAATATGTCTCTATAACATTAAATACTCATTAATAGATGTGCAAGTTAGGAAAAAAAAAGCATCCTCCGGTATTATACCTAAGTATTTAACACTCAAAACTGAGCTAATCTGCTTCATCGGGACTGTGTGGGTGTAGTTTGATCTAATGCTTATTTTCATTATCAATTGTGTAAATTATTTCCTTGATTAATCATCTTGTCTATAAAATGTCCAAAAATTAGGGGTAGGAATCACCAGAGGCCCCACCATACGACCATACCACCATACGATGTTATCATGATACGCTCTTATTGCAATTTTAAACATTTTGCATCATCATCATGAGTATTGCAATAAGATATATTGCGATATATATATAGTGATTTATTACCTTTTATCAACTGCAAATTATGCAGTTTGTCAACATCTGTTTTATCTAATAAGATACAATTTTCACTCTGTTAATCTCAGAGCCTCATTCACATATCTTGAGGTCAGAGGTCAAGGGACCCCTTTGAAAATGGTCATGCCAGTTTTTCCTCACCAAAATTTAGCGTAAATATGGAGCATTATTTAGCCTTCATCCCAACAAGCTAACATGGTGATAACATAAACATGGTTGGTACCAATCAATTCCTTAGGTTTTCTAGTTTCATATGATACCAGTACCTTCACTCTAGCTTTAAGACTGAGCCTGCTACAACATCTGAAATACAGAATAGGATCGTTAAGAGGTTACTATTATATAAATTAAAAAAACAATACTTGACGTCATTGTATCGATACAATATTGCCACGCAAAATATTGCGATACTATGCTGTATCGATTTTTTCCCCCCCACTCCTCACAAAAAATAGTGAAAAATGCCCGTTATAACTTCCCAGAGTCCAAGATGATGTCTTCAAATTATTAGTTTTGCCCAACCAACTCAAACTAAAACTCAAAAATGTATTATCATTCATCACAAAGAAAAGCATCAAATTGTCACATCTATTTGTGTGACATTTGAAGTTTGATATTTTTGTGACATCGTCTAAGCGTTGTACCTCTAATCTATATGTGTCTTTTTTTATAATCTTGGTATCTTTTATATCTCCTCTTAAATGCCTTTTTATCTCGAATGTACGGCACTTACAAGTCTTAATGTCTGAATTTACAAGGCCGAGAGAAAGAGAGAGAGGGAGCTGCCGGCTGCTTTGTAAACTGCAGTATTGTAATCGTGGTGGTGGATTGGGAGCCAGTGACTGAGGACACAGAGGCTCATTGACGGGGCAGAGGAGAGGGTCAATACGTCCCAGTGGGGCTGCAGTGCCAGGGAGCTCCTTCCACAGAGCTCTGCTGGCAGACTTACAGCCGCTGCTGCTGTCAGAGAGAAGCCACGGGGGGAATGCAAAGAGAGTTAATGCTGCTGCTGCTCAGCTCACTGATCTGCTGAGTGGTGGAGCAAGTATTCAGGTCCTTTACTCAAGTAAAAGTACTAAGACCACGCTGTGAAAATACTCTGTTGAAAGCCCTGCATCCTAAAGTATGTAACGATGCAATATTCAGAGCACATCTATATACATTACCACGAGCTAGTCATCATTAAAAAAAACAAAATGTCCTTATATTTGTTTGGAGATTAATTTACTACCGTGAAAAGTCTGATGCTGTCATGCTGAGGTCACTATGATGTCATCAGGGGGTTACTGCAGTTTGGGCTCGAGATATTTAACACAAAGTCTGCGTTACAAACTGGAGGTGTAAAGTTCAAAAGAAGTGTTGGGAGCAGGGAGGTTCTAAAGAAAGTCACTATCCATTTACATTATGGGAATGTAGGATCCAGCGTTTTTGACCCCACGCTAGAGACTAAATGCCAGGATATCTCCGCCTCTGCTGCACCATTTTTACCAAATTTCAGGTCTTTAAATCTGTCTCTTAAAAGTCCCCAAACGTCATGGAAGAGTCACTTTAAAAACACACAGTGGGGAAAATATTGCACTTTTGAGATCAAATATATAATAAAAACTAATAAAAGTGTTTCATCAAAAAACAAAATTGTAGATAAAGAGACAAATGATTTGGACAAGAAAACAATATAGCAATAAACAAATGGCCTTGTGGGTAGAGCTTCAAAGATTAGTTTATTAATCGATTAGTCAATAGACAGAAAATTAATTTGCTACAATTTAAATAACAATTTTAGTAATATTTCAAGAACAAAATGCCAAACATTTGCTGGTTTCAGCTTCTCAAATGTGAAGATTTAATGTTTTTCTTCGTGATATATGATAGAACACTGAATATTATGAGTTTTGGACTGTTGGAGACGTTATCTTGGAATGTGGGAGCATTTTTCAAAATTTTCTGACAGTTAACAGACCAAACGATTAATCCATTAATTGAGAAAATAATCATCAGTTTAGTAAATAATGAAACTAATCCTTAGTTGCAGCCCTACTGATGAGATACCATCACAGGTGAAGTGCAAGTGTAATGGATGCTGCCCAGTAACAAACATAATAATCAAGTTTGTTCAATCTGCAATGATCGAGCCATAAAACATTTTGTTTTGTTTACTGCGACTATAAAAAAATAAAGAAATATAGCAGCGAATAAAAGAAAGGACGCCATAATAGATAATAAAAAGGAAAAAGGAGGAAGACAAATAGAAGTGAACAGATAAGACTGGAGGTCAAAGTCAGTGCAGAGCTTTTTGTTTTGTTCTTGAAAATCCAGCCTAAAAAAAAACAGCCACTCAACGCGACATTGCCAAGTGTAAACAAAGAGCAGCGAGGCTCAGCGCTCGCAGCTTAAAGGTCCAATCACTGAACAACACAAGAGGGGATCATGTGTTCGCCTCTGAGCCAAGAGAGCATGTGCTGCTTTTGTTCTCAAATGGATACCTGTACATGAAGAATGTGAGCTGAGGGGACACTGGTGAGCATTCATCAGCAAACAAATAAAGTGCAACGTGACACCAGAGGAAAACTAACATGTCATATGCTGTAAATAAATATGCAACGTGTCCTTTAAACAAATCACCCCGCAGCGACTTGTGCAAATGTCGGTTTAAGTTTTCATGGGTGTTTTATCACCAAGCCAGAAAGCATCTACCAACAAGCCTGCTGACAAACAGGCAGAGACACAGAGGAAAAGCAAGTCAACAATCAATTCTTCTTCAGCTAAGTCAATTCAGGATGCTGATTTTTTACAACAAACTGCTCCACATTCTGTCAATAACTAACAAAATAAAACACTGAGACGATTAGTCGATTAATCATAGGTTGACTACTACTTTGGTAAGTAAGTATTTTTCAATTAAAGATCCCCAAGTTCTCCAGCTTCTCAGTTGTAACAATTTGCTGCTTTACAATCAATTTAGAGCAGAAACATTTCGCCGATTATTCGATTAGGTGATTGACAAAGATGCCAAAACATTCTTTGGTTCTAGCTCC
>CAKAKR010065633.1:24806-54086 GCA_916700685.1 Adelosebastes latens
TCCTTTAAACAAATCACCCCGCAGCGACTTGTGCAAATGTCGGTTTAAGTTTTCATGGGTGTTTTATCACCAAGACAGAAAGCACTTTTTGATTTAATTTACCAACAAGCCTGATGACAAACAGGCAGAGACACAGAGGAAAAGCAAGTCAACGATCAATTCTTCTTCAACTCAGTCAATTCAGGAAGCTGATTTTTTACTACAAACTGCTCCACATTCTGTCAATAACTAACAAAATAAAACACTGAGACGATTAGTCGATAAATCATAGTTGACTACTACTTTGATAACTGATTAATCATTTAAGGTATTTTTCAGTAAAGATCCCCAAGTTCTCCAGCTTCTCAGTTGTAACAATTTGCTGCTTTACAATCAATTTAGAGCAGAAACATTTCGCCGATTATTCGATTGGGTGATTGACAAAGATGCCAAAACATTCTTTGGTTCTAGCTCCTCAGATGTGAGTATTTGCTGCTTTTCTCTGTTTCACATCACTGTAAACTGAATATCTTTAAGTTTTGGACTGTTTGTTGAACAAAACAAGAGATTTGAAGAGGTCACATTTGGGCTCTTGGAAGCTTCGATGGGCATATTCACTTATCTCTGACATTAAAAGATGAATCAAAAAAATGTACAGGAAATTAATCTGCAACTATTTTGATAGTCCACCTTTTCTTTTGTTTGTCTTTGACATATAAAATAGTGAAATGAACATATTTTGGTGGAACAAAAGCAAATTGAAAGCTTCATCATGGATTCACCAATTGATTTATCATTTTTGTGACAATTTGCTGCTTTTCTGAGTATTTTCGGGGTTTCGAACTTGAAGTCGGACAAAGCAAGCAATTTAGATTTAGATTCATTGTTTCAGTCATTTTGAAACATGACTCCAAATTGCCCGTAGGTGTGAATGTGAGTGTGAATGGTTGTCTGCCTCTATGTGTCAGCCCTGTGATGGTCTGGAGACCTGTCCAGGGTGTACCCCGCCTTCGCCCAATGTCAGCTGGGATCGGCTCCAGCCCCCCGCGACCCTGAATAGGATAAGCGGTTACAGATAATAGATGGATTTTGAAACATTCTCTGGTTCCAGGTTCTAAAATGTGAGGATTTGCTGCTTTTCTCTTATTTATATCATTGTGAATTTAATATCTTTGGGTTTTGGACAAAACAAGCAATTTGAAGACGTCATTTGGACTCCGGGAAACGTTGAGGGCTGTTTTCACTTCCGTCTGTCTTTTTTTGGACTAAACGAATAATTGATCGATCGAGAAAACAACCGGCAGATGAATCAAAAATGAAAACAATTATTAGTTGCAGCCCTAAAACAATCATCACCTTCCTCTGGGAAATTGTGAAGGGCTTTTTCCACTTTCTCTCCAACATTTTATAGACCAAAGAGTTAATATGCAGATTAATAGACAACCAAAACAATTGTTAGTTGTAGCTCTAGAGAGCTGATACATTACTGTAAACTACATAATGAAGACACTCACCTGCGGTTTCAGCTCTTGTTATGATCCTTGAAGAGGAGTCAGTCTCCTGTCAGGCACCTCTGTCTCCCAACAACAAAAGCAAGGAGCTGAGGGAGAGAAAACACAAGGACACATTTTAATGATTAAAATCTCCGCCTCCTTCATTCTTCATCGGGCTTTCTGATTAAAAAAAAACCTCCTGACATCTCTGCCAATCCTATTTGTGTCTTGAAATCATAAGACAGAAACCACAAGATTTGTCTGTCATGAGGTCTTGAAGAGTTTGATGGCGGGAGTTTGGGGGTCGTCAGAGGGGGGGTTGAGACCAATGTCACCTCCGTTATGTGGAGGGCAAAGGCTGCAGTTTTCCTCCGATCTGCGAGCGAACAGGAAACCGGGAGGAGAGGAAGACGCTGCATTGCCCTCGGGAGATACCAGCGCTCGGCAGACGCCAGCCATGCCAAGACCACAAGCCCCCACTCCTCCCTCTCGCTCTCCTCCTCTCGTCTTCCCTTTCATCTCTGAGTCATTGTAAAGTGTAATGAAAGAAAGATGGATGAATAATTCAGCAGACACAGCGTTTAAGAACTCCCCTTTTATGTCTTTCTGATAACGCAGGACTTTACACATTGAGTGCCACACAATGATTTTCCAGTCTGATGTGGGATTCCCCATTAACAGAGTCCCTTGTTAATTATGTTCACATTCTACAAAGGTTTCTTTTAAAAAAACGAAATGGGACGCTCCGTCTGCGGCGTCTCTTCCTTCGACAGATATGTTTAGACGCCGAGCTGCAACAGTAACTCTTCATTTCCAAAAGGGTAACACGGCCTGATCCTTTTAGATCTTGTCAAACTGAAAGGGGATTAGCGGTGTTGAGCATCTGCCCTCTCAATCTGGGTTTTAATAGAGCAAGAGCAGATCAGCTGGTCGAGCAGTGTCCTCCTCGGTACACCTGGTCCCGGGAAGACAAGCAGGCCGCGATCTGCGATCCGCGTCACGAGAGCGAGATCACAAAGACGGCAGATCACAGAGCTCAAAAGTAAAAAAGCCAGAGAGACCTCGACGATTGCACATCACCAGTATTTATTTACCGAGGACGGACTTTGATTTTCGACGGCTGGACGCTGAGAAAATGATGAAATATAGAGTGAAGCAAATTTTTCAAAGAGGTTTGGTGAGATGCTGCAGAAGAGGAGGAGGAGATGAGATTCAAGGAATGAGGGCAGGGAAAAAAAAAAACAATTTCAAAGGCGACTGAGCCGAAGCAGAGAGAAGAAATGCACAAAAGCTCCTTAAATCATGTCAGTCGCACTCTTGGGGATTTGGCATAGGCAAGGCCGTCTCAGGATATGTCAAACACCACCCTTTCCATCTGCCAATCTGGGAAAGGCAGATTGAAGTTCTTGCTGTGTAGACAAAGTGTGTAGGCGGGAGATGTAAACAATGTGACAAAAACCTAAATCCTCACATGGTGGAATTAAACAAGATCGGGGGGAAGACTGAAAATGTAGGCCAAAGTCGCCTTTTTTTTTTTTGCAGACACACCATTACCACGCGATTGTCTGCATCATTAATACAGATAAATATCAAAGAGGAGGAGGGATGCGGGTGAGACAGAATCAGGCTGGGGGAGCTCCCTTGGTGCTGCTTCCTGTCTGATGTTTGGCTATAAGAACCGAGACGAATCGCACACAAGCAATATTTGGGATGAGGAGCGGAGGCGGCGGAGAGGGGGTGGGGGAGGATGGAGGAGGGGAAGCTCTCTTTCCCAAAAGGGCCTGAAAGGTTGGATGTGCGCCATGTATGGCTGAGAGCAATCAAACTGATCGCAGGGATGCTTCTTAATATCTGTGCCAGGAGACCTCCACACCCAGGGAGGAAGCGCATCACGGGCTCCTCCATCTCTGATACAACACACACTGTGTTTTTGTTTCATCAACCACAAACAACATTTCGGCTGCGCTATCCACCACTGCTGTACACATTTGGCAGATTTATGACACTTTGTTCGCTGCGACCAAAACAATCAGACATTCAGGGTTGGTTCGGCCAAAATAAAAACGACACTCTGTGTAGTAACAGAGCTCCTAAAATGTAAGCTAACCCACGGATTTCAGTGCTAACCTAAACACACACACACACACACACACACACACCAAATCAGACCTACCCTTAGAGTCATCAAGTCCATTCATGTCAAGTCAACACCACAAAACCTCACAAAACATGTGCTCCCTCTCTGTCACATCACTTAAATCTCATACAAGTGAAAATCTGCGTGATTCTGACACAGAGACGCCGTCACAACAGGAAGACACAGCGAGAAGCCCGGAAAACATCATGTCAGCTGAATCACATATTTACAAAAATCCCCCCTCCATCAAGTCTAGTTTTGGGTCACCTCACCTTCCTCCTGCTGCCTTCACAGTCATCCAGTCAGCGCATCCACAGATCTCCTCACAGCAGAACGAAAGGCACCAGAAGGAGAAGAGGAAAAAAAAAAAAAAGAGAGCGACAGAAAGGCCACTACCTTACATTTCTGTTTTCCGGCTGCGGAGGAGATTATTTTCATCCCTGTTATAAGTGCCGTCACCCTGCTAGTGTGGCGAGGAAGCCGGTTTCCTCTGCGTTTCAGCTAGAAAAAGGCCTGTCCTTGGGCATGTGCATTGTGTGTGTGTCTGTGCTGTCTGCAGAGGCTGCCATGTCTCCCATTGTTCCAGGGCGAGTGAGGCAAGCTTCCTACCCCAATAGACCCTGCCTACTACAACAGCTGTGGACCAGCCCCCACCTCTCTGCCGCTCTCCTTCTCCCCTCCTCCTCCTCCTCCTCCTCCAACTCCTGCCTCTCTGCTGCTGCTGCTGTTGCCGCTGCTGCTAAATATTAACCCTGCAGCTGCCGGCTCAGGCCCATAAAGAGGTGGAGAGGGGGGTTGTATTTCAAAAGAGACCCTAGCATGTAGCGGACAAAGGAACTTAACAGAGAGAGGATATCCGACAGCCAGGCTGAACTGACAGGACTTCTGCAAAGAGTCATTCAGTGCCCTAGAAAGAAAACAGGCTCTGTGCTAAGAGGATTGTCTTTCTCAATCACAGCGGTGATAAGTGTTGGACTGAGTCCTGTGAGACCGCGCTGAGGAACAGAAAAGTCACAGGAGCTATAGGGCTGCCACTAACCATCATTTCTGTCATCAATTCATCATTTGGTTTATAAAATGTCAAAGAAATAGTGAAATATTTACTATTTTTTAAAACCAAAGATATTGAATTGTCTCATCATATGTGACAAGTAGAGCTACACCAATATATCGGCCCATATTAACTCATTGCAGATATATCTATATCAGTGGATATATAGCTGGTTTGAGGTCATTTTTAAAATAGTGACACCATGGCAGTTCGTCCTCCAGAGGGCACTGACAAGTGGATTTTCAAACTGTAAAATGTCACAATTAAAAAAAACTAAAAATCTAATATAAAAGATCAAGATCACGACTAGATCATATATCAATATTGTTTGTTTACATTATGTATTCATGTTTAAAGACATATCAATATCAGTATCGGGCTCAAACATCCAGTATTGGTCGGGTTATGGCGACATAAGTGAAAAGCAAAAATGGTCACTTTTAAGAAGCTGAAACCAGTGAATGTATCTTTGGCATCTTTGCTTTACAAAGTTATTTCAAATAATTTAGGGCAGCAAGTATCTTTATTATCAATCAATCTAAAGCACCAACGATTAGTCGATTAATTGATTTGTCAATCAACAGAAAATTAAATACTACAAAATACTTAAACTATTTTGATGATCGATTAACCGTTTTAGTAATTTTTCAAGCAATAATTCCAAATATTTTCTGGTTAAAGCTTCTCGAACTTGATATTTGTTGCTTTTCTTTGTCATATCTGTTTATGAACTGAATATTTGGGGGGTTTGGACTGTTATTACAGGCATCTTTCACAATGTAGATAAATTTTCACACATACAATTTAATGGACGATTAATTGATTATTGGAGAAAATAGATGACATCAATAAACACTGAAAATAATCGCAGACGTTGATTAATCTGCTGATTATTTGTGTGGATTAATTGATTCATTGTTTGGTCTATACAATGACGGAAAATAGTGAATAAAACCTCTTTTAAGAGCTTGTTTTGTTCACCCAAGAGTCCAAAAACCCCAAAGATACTCAATTTACTATCACATAAAAAAGCATCACAATTGAGAAGCTGGAATGAGGGAATATTTGGTATTTTTGTAGGGAAAATTTACTTCAGTGATTAATTGATTATCAAAATGGTTGCGGATTATTGACTAACCGTTTCAACTTTAGAAAAATGCCCAATGTGACTTATTCAGATAGCTTGTTTTGTCCGATCAACAGCCCAAAACCCAAAGATATTCAGTTTAAAATCATATATAATTAACATTATCTTTACATCTGAGAAGCTGGAACAAGAGATATTTAACATTTTGGTTTTGAAAAAAACTTGTCAATCAACCAATCGATTAACCAACACTTGGTTTCAGCTCTACAGTTACTCTCTCACATACAGAGATGATTGTTTGTGAATGAATATCACAGCAGCAGCATGTTTCAACTGGTCAGCAGCATGAAGTCTTTCTAAACGAGTGTCTCAGTGTGGTTCATCTCTGCAGGTTTTCCCCCGTGTGACTCATCTGCTCTCCTTGTTAATGAAGCCACATCATGCTCAGACATACCAGACACACTAAACCAAGTCTGATGACAAAATGACTGGGCGCCAAGGCAACAACAACAGCAGGAGGAGGAAAACACGGGTTTCGTGACTAGAATGTGGGAGGATAATACGATAAAGTAATAACGGAAGACAAAACATCCCAACGACTGCCTCTGCAAACTATTCTGTTAAAAAAGCAGATCTATATGTTCTCATTTCAGAGTTGAGCTTTTTCAATTTGACCCTAATTGAGTCGACAAGAGACCTGACCTGAATCGACTTTGCCCCCACAACAGACTTCCTATAGTCTAAATCAAGCGCCCCAGGGTGCTCACATGAATATCAGTTGTTTCAAGCTATTGTCAATCAGATCTGCCCAAAACAGTCTAGCCAGTTTGTGGAGTATACAACTTGTCCCAGATTCACAGCAGACTTACGTACAGAGGTACTTGTAGTTTGAGTATTTCCATTTTATGCAACTTATACTTGTATTGTACTTTGTTCTACATTTGTCTGACAGCTGTCGTTACTTTACAGCTCCTTCCTGTCCAGTGAGAACCGTGCATCTCCAAATTTGGTGATTTTGACTGTTTGTTTGTGATAAAGTGAAGGAGGAAGTTTGCTGTAATGAGAGAAGGAGAGCTATGCTTTGAAACAAAAAAGGCACTGATAAATACAATATGGAAAATCAGGGGGAAACCCCAAAGACAAAATACTGCACAGGTCATGAAGACTGAACCACTTCAAAGAAAGAAAAAACACGACAGACGCTGAGCTTCACATCAAAAATCACCCAGATCAAAAGAGCTTGTGTCCAGGGAGGATTTATCCTCTTATTACTGAACACATATGGCCCAGTCTGTCCTCATCGCCATGCCTCTAATCTGTGTCCACCTAGTGGCTGGAAAACACAGAGAACCTGCATGTGAACATCACTGCTTCAATTAAAACTGGTTTTAAAAGATATGCAAACAGTCAGGTGCGTACAATGAGTCAGTGTTTACTTGCTGTAATCATTCATCCCGTTTACACCGGTTATTAAAAGATCCAATAATGTGCCAACAACATAAGAGATGAAGAACAAACTAAAGTATAAAAAGTCTAATCTAAAATTGCCAAACTAAAACATTACAATGCTTTTACAAGTATTTATTAGTGATAAAAACTGATTATAATAATATTCTATAACAAAAGGAGCCATTCTGCATAATAAGTTGTTTTATTTTTGATACTTAGAGTACATTTTGTTGATAATACTTCTGTTTCCATTATCTTTTTCACATATTTTTGTTAGTTTCAGGTTTAACCGGTGTTCTTTCATTTTCTTCTGCAATGCTTTAACAGCACCAACTGGAGAACTAGCTCCACCAACTGTTAACTCCTCATATTCGCATTGAGAAGTGCATGAATTTGCATTTTTTTTTTGCAGATTTTCTGGAAATTCATATACATTTTGTGCTAAATTTGGATGGAAACTTTACTAGTGCAGGGAAACACAAAGAGGGACTTTCGTACTAAAAAGACTAACTTTTTAACTCAATCTGTTTTTTCTGGGAGAGGGATCCCTCCTCAGTTGCTCTTCCTGAGGTTTCTTCTGTTTTCTTACTTGTTAAAAGTATTTTTTTTCCTCATCTGAATCAAGGGGCTAAGAACAGAGGATGTTTTATGCTGTATAGATTGTAAAGCCCCTTGAGGCAAAGTTGTGATATTGGGCTAAATTGACTTGACTTGTTAGTAGAAATGTAAGATATTTCTGCACACAACCAGGAGTGTGGATTTTGTCCCCCATGTCTTCCACTGAAAGCATGTTGTGGGGGGGGGGGGTCTTTTAATAGCCAGCTATCTTTACTAGCCTGGTTTCCATTCAAATTAAGCACTCATTTTAAGAGAGTTTCCAGAAAATCTGCAAAAGAAAATCCTCTACTTCCTCTACTGTTCTTTGAATATTAGGAATTGGGTTCATCGAGATTAACAGTTGGTGGCGCCAATATACTTCAGTCGAGTGCTATTAGACCTTTGCAGAAGAAGAAGACACAACGAGATGATGATGTAATTAAAAGAGCTCAAGTCAAAACGTGATGAAAATATGGCATTGATGTTTGTTTCATGCAATCGCCTGAAATGTTGTGATGTTTTTCATCTCCTCAGTGGACGCTTGAGTGACGTTTAAGTCCCATGCTTCATGTAACTTTTTCCCCGCAAAATGCAAATTGAAAATGAGCGTAAAACTCTGGAAACAGACAGGAATTATTACAGCAAGCAAAGACAGTTTCTATTTTCATAACAGCATTTCAGTATTGTTTTAAAGGGGCAGTGTTTACTAGGATTTGGTGGCATCTAGTGTGGTTGCAGACTGCAACCAACCAAGTAACCCCTGCGCTCACTCCTCCTGTTCCAAGACTGCAGTAACGTGAGCCGCTGAGTGCAAAACCATCCTTACCATAATGACAGCGACTGGCGGTACCACGGTTTTGCACTCTGCGGCCTCGCGTTACTGCAGTTTCACAAGCATGTCAGGGAACTACGGTGGCCTTCAGGTAACATAAAAACAGTTTTGGGTTTTTTTCCGTTCTGGGCTACTGTAGAAAACACGGCGGACTCCGTGAAGAGGACCCACTCCCTATGTAGATATGAAGGACTTATTCTAAGCTAAAGAAAACACAACAATTCTTAGTTTCAGGTGAATATACACTAATGAAAACGTAGTTCTGAATATTATATTCCACTTCTGCTAATAGATCTCCCGAAATGCTACACACTGTTCATTTAAGACAGACTTAAAAAAATATGAACTTATCGTTTAATAACCAAATGGAGGAATCTGTCTTGTTGTGGCCAGTGCAGACGTCACATAGCAGCACAGAAACAGTCAACCAACACAACACTTGAATGGAGGACTGTCGGGGGATCGTCATACCTCTGCTGTGTCAGACATTAACGCACACAGACATCTGTATGGCATGAATGGGACATTGAGGGACTAGCTTCCCTTCTAAAAGGCTGAACAGGCCGACATGACCTGAATGAGAGCCGGTCACATGGTCCCCTGGAGCAAACACAAGGAAATGAGGATAACTCTCTACATAAAAGCCTTATTGTCACCTCCCTCAGACATCCACTTTCCCCTCAAGTGAGGATCTTCCCCAAGTCAAAAAACTCGACTCGGTAATGTGGTGGACATAAAGAGAGTCAAGGGGCAATAAAAGGTGTCTCTTAATGGAGGGAAACTTGCCTGGAAACTAAGTGGAAAGAACTTCCCCTACAGACAGACTGGACCAGCACATGTGACTGATTTCAAATTCAATGCAAACATCATGTAAAGCAGGATGTCGCGCCTCTATTTTAAACACATGCAGCTCCTCCTGTCCTGATTACATAAGATAACAACAAGGAAATACTTCAACCCCCGAAAATAAAGAACAATATCATCCAAACAGAAAAATAACGGAGATGGAACGATTAGTCAATTAACCAGATGGAAAATTAACAGCCAACGATTAATCTTTAGCAAAAAATTCTCTGGTTCTAGCTTTTCAATTTAAAGGATTTAATGCTTTTCTATTTCATAAATAAATGTAAACTGAATATATTTGGGTTTTGGACTGTCAGTCGGACAACAAGCGATTTAAATAAGTCACATTGGGGTCTGGGAAATTATAATGGGCAATTTCTAAAGTTGAAACACTAATTGATTAATTGATTTTTCGATCAACATAAAAATAATCAGCAGCATTTTGATAATCGATTAATTGTATTAGTTATTTTTCAAGCAAAAAAAGACCAAATACCAAGTTCAAGCTTCTCAATTCTAATTCAAAATCTAATATCTTTGTGTTTTAGACTGTTTAGACAAAACAAGCAATTAACATTTTCTGACATTTTGTAGCCCCAACAATTAAACAAATACTGGACAAAATAATCAATAGATTAAAATCAATAATCAAGTAAAGCGCTCGATTAAATCATGTTTCAATCTAAACAAAAAAAACAAAAAAACGCGCTGGTTCCAGCTTTTCTTTAAGGTGCCTGTTATTTTGATGCATAATTGAGAATTTAACTGCATATAAATGTGAAGATTTTCTGCTCTTCACTTATTCACATCACGTATAGCCTAATACATTTAATATGTTTGGGGTTTTGGACTGTTGGTTGGATAAAACAATCAATCACAATTTAAAGACTTCATCTTGGGTTTTAGGTAATAATGATGGAATCTTTTGGCCTTTTTCTGAGATTTTGTAGCCCAAACAATTAAACAAATACTCAATAAATAATGAAACGAATTAATCAATAATAAAATGAGTACAGCGTTTGATTAAATATTATTTTGATGCATAATTGGGAACCTAACTGCATGTAAATGTGAAGATAAATATGAAGATTTTCTGCTTTGAGCTTATGTTGGTACCAAAAAATAAACTGAATATTTTGGGGTTCTTTGACTGTCTATTTTATAGACTAAACAATTAGCTGAGAAAACAACTGGCAGATTAACAGATATTAATGGTTAGTTGCCGGCAGCCGTAGTAAAAGATACAGAAAGCAACGATCCGTTAGCAGATGGTCCACCATTACGTGTTTGTGGTCAGATGGCGGCTGAAGCGAGGGAACTGTCAGGAAAGTTCTGAATTAGAGTTGTAAATCAGACTCGAGGGGTACAAACCTCCATTGAGGGTCCGACAGTTTAATGGGCACTGATGGCCACAGCTCCATGTGAGGATGGAGAGCTAATCCACCAACAAGAAATGTGACACTCAGGCCTCGGAGAGGAGATGTGCAGGGTTTAAAGCCGGGGCTATAAACACCGCGATGGTGTCGGTGGAGGCCCCTTGTGTTAATTTGCATGAAGCCTCAGCTCAGTCGGACCTCATTAGGAAGTCAGGAGTTGAAGCCAGTGAGCCATCAGCCGTGGCTTTGGGAGCTATGTTAGCTATTTGTGCCAAGCCAGTAGAAATTACCTTCACATGTAGAGTTGAAACGATTAATCGATCAAGAGGAAATTAATTGGCAGATATTTTGATAATCAATAGTCATTTTTTAAGTAAAAATGCCAAAGATCGCTAGTTGCAACCTCTCAAATATGACTATTTACCGGATTTCCTTGCCTTCTCTGATATCAAAGTGAATATCTTTAGGTTTTGGACTGGACTAAGGGTGCAAATCCAAAATAAACACAATGGCAAAAATATAAGCAGCAGGGGTGGGAATCATCAGAGGCCCCACGATACGATATAATTACGATACTTAAGTCACAATACGATCTTATTGCAATTTTAAACATTTTGCGTTATGCTGAGTATTGCGATAAGATATATTGCGATTTATTACCTTTTGTCAATTAAAATTAGGCTGTTTATCAACCTCTGTTTTATCTAATAAGATACAGTTTTCACTCTGTTCAGTTTTCATTCCCATATTTTGAGGTCAGAGGTCAAGGGACCCCGTTGAAAATGGCCATGTCAGTTTTTCCACGACAAAATTTGAACATAACTTTGGAGCGTTATTTAGCGTTCTTCCCGACAAGCTTTAAGACCGATCATACTTGATACTTGACGTCTGTGTATCGATAAAATATTGCCACGCAACATATAACAATACTATGCTGTATCGATTTTTTCTCCCACCCCTAATAAACAGGTTAGATATGCAAGTGGCGAATAGCTTTGTATGTACAATATCAAATCTGAAGTACAGGTAAGTGTATATGGTTAAAATATAAACTTAAAAAAAATTGTGAAAATGAGGCATTTTTCATTATTATCTGATTCACTTCATAGACCAAACAATTAACCGATTCATTAAGAAAGTAATCTCAATCAAAATAATCATTAGTTGCAGCCTTATTCATGATTTTAGAGGTAACTTTGCTTTTATCACTCCAGAGCTACGGTGACCTTCATAAATCCCTCACATGTGAAAAGATTCAAAGTGTGCTCTCCAGTTCATTTCTACAATCATAAAAGCACAGTAATGAAAGCCATTTGTCGCGGCTTCTATTAAAGGCAGGTTTCGTACCACCGTAAATACTCCGGAGAGAGGTGGCGTCCCCCGCCAACCAGACCACGAGCTGTGGAACCAGACTGACATTTTGTCCAGCTGCACACTACATTTCCATGTGTGTCAGCAAACGTCTTTAATACCTGACTCCTCAGTGAGTCACATTCGCACCAAACTACTGAACCCTGACATGCCTGGAAAATATGTGGAGGTTGAACAAGACACGCTGGGGAGGAGGCCAGACAAGTGAATCCAGGCCATCATGTCCAGTCTTATAGAGCTGCTATAGTAGCATGAGCACATTGTAAAACAAAAAGGTACCACAAAACCAAGATTAGTGAGTTATCCAACTATTTTTGGGCTTAACTCAGGTTTTCTGGTGTCATGACGCTGGCTCACTTTTATCACCATGGTAACCGGGGTAGATCATCATGGTAGCTTATGCTGTACGGATCAAAACGTGTCAAAACAGCCACGACTACTGACCCATCAGCTCACTGAAGGGCTGTAACGTTTAATGTATTCATCCCGAACCGTTTTGGTACGGTCCGGTGTATGCAGCCGCACGCATAACACATGGTAAGTAGATTGATGCACGTAATGTGGAACTGAAACGTGAGTTCCCCCTAGCAGCTCCCCCTTAGCAACATGTACTGATTGGCGTGCAGGTCGGACACTCAATGGCGAGCGCAAATGAAACGCTGGAGCTGGAAGACCCGCCTGCCGGTTACCGGTCAGCTACAACAGCAACGGAGAGAGAGTTGTGTATAAGACAATAAGGGTGTATTGGTGTTGCTCTACCGCTGTACGGGATGTGAACAGAAACACATCCACCATGCTAACGCACATTCGACAGCATCACCCATATGTGCCAGGGATGACAACTGATGGGGTACTTTGAATGTTTAATACAGTCATGGTGGATCTAATTAAAACACTCCTACTAATGCACACGTTTTTATTATTAATTTTAGTATTTTGTATATTCAATTTCATAGCACAAGAGATGCTTTTCAGTTTTATAGACTTTTGTGACCTGTTGAAGAAGAAGCATTTGAAATGTTCCTTACTTTTTATCATGACAATAGTTTACCAAAGTTGCCAGTAAAATGCTGCCTCAATCCCCAGCAAAAGGATTGTGTCTGTCTTTGACACTGTCTATTCAAAATAAATGAAAAAGAAATTAATTCTTATGCATTTGGTTTTTTTTCCGCTGTACCAAACTCACACTGAACCGTGACTCGTAAACCGGGGTTTGAACCGAACTGTGACTTCTGTGTTCCGTTACACTCCTAGCTCACTGGCAAAATGGAGTCACTATTCAGACAAGAACCTGACATGGAGTTTACAATATAAAGTTACAAAGAGCTGCAGAGATATGTTCTGTGTGGGAAACACACAGAACCAGGTATCCACTCTGCGTTTAAAACAGAGATACTATAGTTTACAATTTTAGTTTAGTATAGTAGAGAAAAATGTTTCTTCTTATTCCAGAGTCCCGACAGGATTCCCGTTTCTCGATGGGACTTGAGAATAATAGAAACATTATTTTCAAAAAGTACAATATTTGCCTCTGAAATGTAGTGGAGTAGAAGTAAGTAGCAGAAAATGGAAATACTCTAAAGTTAAGTAGAAGTACCTCAAAACTGTACTTAAGTACAGTACTTGATTTAATGTAAATAGTTACTTTCCACCACTGAGTACTTCACTCATGAGCAGGATCAGCAAACCCAGTTAGAATCACTAATACCTGAAGCCAGGTGAGCTACAGAGACTAAGTTGAACTTTATGATGCGAACCTCAGATAAAAGAAGGTATAGGAGGAGCGTGAGTGGTTTGGCGATGGGCAGCATCTCCACATCTGGCCACCAGCCGCAGCGGCTCAAACTCAACCAGGAGTCGGGCATACTCATCATCCACATCCTTTTCCCAAGGTCTGGCCAAGAGGAAGACCTATTTATGGTACAGAATCAAAGATAATATGGAGGGTTATATATGGAGATCCTTATTTAAGCCTCAAAACAATCTGCTCTCCACCACGCCGACAAACACGACCTCCCTGGGAAGAGCGCTGATGTTTTTCAAGGCATATAGGTTGGAGTTTTGAAACAGGAAGCTCGTGAGAAATTGAAAACACTGAAGCAGGAGCAGTTCACTAAAGCACCTTGTGGGAGAGGGTTTAGGGATTGAAGGGCTGGGGGGAGGGGGCGCATAAAGCTCCCCAATAACAACTTCATTTTAAGACAAATGAAAATAAACAGCAGGAGTGCACAAAGAAACACTGTTAGGATACAAGACAGCCTGAATGTAGATGAAAACCTCCCACTGTCGCTGTTATTCTTTATCTATACAGTCTTAATCCGAGTTATCACGGGTCATAAATCTGAGCGTGGGATATAAAAGATCGTGTCGACATAAAAACAGTATAAAATTATGGCTGTTTAATCCTTTTTTGGCCAAACAGGACGTGGCGGGGACCCGGTTTGCTTGAATTGATTAAAGCTAAAATTCCTAGCCATATTTTCTTTGGCCAGACCGATGAATTGGATGTTTGTTGCAGCTGCAGCAGCTAAAGCAGTGTTTTGCCAACTTCAATGTTTGCATGACCACAGATTCCTCTGTAGGGTGGGCTTTGAATGAGTGTGAGCTCTTTGCGCTCTCTCTCTCTGGTATACTATGAGGATTCCTCGGGCATATTCAATCACGCATATTTCAGACACAGCGGGCAGCCGACACAGTTCATGTGAAGATGGAGAAGACGAGGCCGGCGTTTTTGAGTTGTTCTGACTTCTTCTGCTGATATTCTGCATGCAAATAATCACAACAAGATTTGAGTTGAGGTGGCTCGACTCAGAAGAGACAATGCAGAAGATGATATCCCTTTGATCTAAATATCTGCATTGTAAACAGTCATGATGGTGATGATGCAGAGCTCTCTTTCTGTCAGTCTTCTCTCCTGCTGTGAGCTCTGCTGTGAGCTCTGCTGTATCGCGCCGACTCTGCGGGGTAATTAATGAATATTTTGCGATGCTAATGCAGGCTACAGAAGTGCCTTTGGTGTATAACCATGGTAACTACAGTACCTGCATACATGCATCAGACAGCGGGGTGATAAAACTCTGATAGCTGATAAGGAGGTCTCAGCCCCAGCCGCCTATCTTCAAAGCATGGTCGTTTATGCAGAAGGGAGGGGAGGGGGGGGTCGATACTGGAGAGATAGGCCGACTGCAGGAGGCTCTGACCCGTCTGCGCACCCCTACCAGACTTCAAACTGACTAAATTACTGTCCCGTCGCTGTTTCCTCCCTGTAAAACTGCTGAACTACGACCTAATAAAGTGATATTTCACAGACGGACTGACCTTGACAGTCTGTAAGGTCTTTTGCTCTATAAAACCCACATTTTTGCCTCAAGATGGTATCACAACAGCTGCTGCTGCGTAGACGTGAAACTAGTTGAATTACTGATCAACAGGGAACTATTTTGATAATCGACTAATTGTTTTAGCCATTTTTCAAGCAAATATAGTGAAAAAGGCTAAATATTCTCTGTTTCCAGGTTCTCCAATATGAGAATTTGCTGCTTTTCTCTGTTTTATATCACTGTGAACATACTGTATATATTTTTATATATTTGGGTTTTAGACTGTTAGTTGGACAAAACAAGGCATTTGAAGACATCATACTTGACTCTGGGAACTTGTGATGGCCATTTTTGTGGCATTTCATAGACTGAATGATTAAACGATAATGAAATGAAAAAGATGAGAATCTTTTTATTGAAAAATGATTACTCAATTATCAAAGTAGTTGTCTATTAATTCTTCGAAGATCAACCTTTATTAGTCGGCTTTATTTGTTACTTAGTGACAGTTTGTAGTAAAAATCTGCTTCCTGAATTGACAGATGAAGAAGAGATTGCTTGTGATGGCACTTCCTCCTTTCATTTCCTCTGTGACTCTCGTTGTTTGTCATCAGGCTTGTTGGTAGATACCTGATTTGATTAATTGTGTAATTATGATCAAGTGCTCGACTTATCGTTTCAACTGTAGCATGTTTCTTGGACTGCAACACCTAATAAATAACCAAAACCAGTTAGCAGGACCAACAGCCAAATTAAACACTTACTCCATGCCACGTTTCCCCTCTATAATAAAGTCTGAACACCGTCTGTGGCTGCAACAAGATGTGGGACACAAAGGCGTGCAGAACATCTGTGAACAATTAGAGGCGAACAGAGCGAGCAAGCACTTATACTGCCCATTACACTTGAATAAGTCACTGGCTTGGCTCTTCATGATGTAATGCGGCGCAGCTTGGATATGCAATCTCAAAGTTGCGCTGGGACAGAGCCCCTCACAAAAACTTCAATCGAGCTCAAACATGGAGCACACGGGCCGTAAATGTAATGCAGCGGGCGGAGAGTGGAACCAGATTTATCTGCAGCTCTGAGGTCATTCCTCAGGATAAAATGTTCACAGCGCCACTGTGTCCTCGTGTTCTTGACCAAATATTGTTCCAAATGTGACACATTTATTCTTAAATCCTCCCCAGCCTCCTAAGCTCATGTTTAAATTCTTTCTGTTACATGCATCCGCCAAAAAAAAAAGCAATAATTCCACCCAATCAACAGAGTGAACTTTACATTTACGCAGCTGAATTTCTGCCCTCATGGTTCATTATTAACGTCTCCTCACACTCCAAAAATCTTCACTTGGATGTTTAACCTTCACTGTGCAGGATGATGTTTGACGCTAGCAGACTGTTTTCACGTTCATCTCCTAAAGGAGGAATGTTCACCTTAAAGGTGCTAAATACAGGATTGTGAGCATTTCTATTGCCTCTCAACGGCTCTCAACATGGTGACGCCGAGATGGCGGCTCGCAGCTATTGGTGCAAACAGCGCTAACAGTGCAAACAACGAAGAAAGTGATGACAGAGCTAACGGTGTTTACCTGAGGGGGATGCGAAGGGTGGGTGCTACGCTTCCGTGAGGGCGCCGTTGGTTGGGACGGTGTTATCAGCTATAACTGCTGTATGAGAGCAGTGCAGAGTGGTGGCCTTAAGATAGCCAATGGGGCACGCTCACATGCACTTCAAGTGCAACTTTTTTGCGGAAAAACAAATTAGAAATGAATTACTATTATAAGTTTATTATACGGGAACTTGAGGAGAACTGCTGCATGTGTGAAAAAAGTTCCAGATGCCTCAAATTGCCTCAAGTGACAACACTTGAGGCAATGTTGGTTTGGGCTGAAGAAAATGAAAAAAAAAAAACTGTGGGTGTGGATTTAGAAAGCAGTGAGCTTCCCAGACCGCCGTAGCCCGCTCTTCATCTCTGCAGCAGGCTAGAGACTCGAGGCTACATTAGCCGCTACTAGCATAGCACACCCAAATCTCAGACTGCACTGGCGGCAGTTGAGGTGCATTTTGGGTAATGTAGGTGGAAGGTTTTGACAAGGAAGACGAATGCATGGAATAAAAAATGATGTCTCTGGTTCTGCTGCATCGATTTTGATCCTTTTTGTTGAGTCCAACAATGTTACAGGAGTGCAATGATCAATCAGTGGACCTTTTAAAACATGTCTGGATGGGATCGTTAATTTCAGAAGATCAAACTTTTATCTGAATGACCTCAAATGCTAAAAAGACGATTGAATCCCCTCGTCTCAAACCTTTTCATTTCATTTTTAAGGAAACAAGTCAATCACTTTGTTCCAATCATGAGGTCACTGTTTCGATGAGTCTTTGCGCCATGACGTCTAGGATGGATTTCTTATATGATATACTGTATTTGTCTGCAATTGCCAAAAACAACAAACTGCACCATTACATCAACATACAATTTGGAAAAGGCACGAGGGTACGTCATTTCTGCAAACACTAAAAGATTCATCGAGCATTTCATAGGAGATCTTCAGTGAAACTTAAATATTTTACAGCCTGAACGCCAGCCAGAGTTCAAACATCCTTCCATCCTCATTTCTTTCGACCTAAAGTTTGATCTTTGTTCAGAAGACGATGAGACAATGAAAAACAGCATGAGCGTATATCTGGCTTTAAACCAACAGACACAGATCATTAAGCATGGATGTTTTTCCCCTTCAAAAGGACTCCGTAATAGCTACACAGCAATATTTTAGATGTTTTAAATCTCCAAATAGGCCTTACAACTTATTAAGATTACTGGCACGTGTTTTATGGCCAATAAAATCCTTCACAATGTGAAAACAAACAAGAAACAATCCACTCCTCGTGACTAGAATGCCATTCAGAAAATGTGGAGGGTATCACATCCACTGAAAAGCAGCATTGTTAAAGTATGATCCAATAACACATACTCACTGCCAATACTGCTCCAAATAAGTTTCTGTACTGGCCAACATGGGCTCCAATCCAGCTCATTACTTTGAGGGGAGCACCCCTATTAAAGCTCAAACTATTAGTCAATTATTTTTCTCACAAAAATGCCAAACATTTCCCAGTTAAAGCTTCTTAGTTGGATTTGCTGCTCTTCTCCATTTTATATGATCATTAAGTTTGGTCAGACAAAACAAGCAATTTAAAGAAGTCGCCTTGGGCTTTCAGAAACTGTGATGAACATTTTTCACTGTTTTCTTACATTGTATAGATCAAATGATTCATCAATAATCAATAATGAAAACAGTAATTAGTTACAGCCCTAAACCATATAGTTTGGTGCTAAACATGCCAAACTTCTATGTGGTTTTCCCACCATTTGAAATTTAACTGGTGCTCTTTTTATTTATGTGTGCATTCATTCACTTTTTTTTTGCCAAATTTGCTGGATATTTGATTAAAATTTGCACTACATCTGGACAGAAATCTGTCTAATGACTTTTCACTTCCTTTCCCTCTCAGTTCGTGGTGTTTACAGCTACAGCCTGATCGATACTGGATTTTTGAGGCTGTTGTGGATATCAATGTTTGGGAGTTTAAAAATAATCTGAATATATTAATATATATTGATAGTCATTTTCCGTCAGATCCTTTTTTATTTTGTTTAAAAACTGTGACCAAGATACATACTGAGTGGAACACTATAGGGTGTAAAAATCAACTTGTCAAGACTCTATGGTGTACAAACTATGTAATGGTGACACTTTTCTGCCAACATATACACCGATACTGATATATCTGCAATAATTTAATAATGCAGATCCCCTCCAGACATGTTTTCAAATATATAAAAAATACCCTGTCGTGTCTTTTTCCCCACAAAAGTTTAATAACCTTACTATTACATTTTTTAAATGATATACTGTACTTCTTCTCACTCATTGAAAAATCCAGAATCTATGAATATGTTCATGTTTTTCCTTTCCCAACACCTGACCCTCTTTACTGAAAAGTCTATTCTCAGTTTATCTGTGCTGGAAGTTGCATATTAGATCATAATCAGCATGCAAACTAGTTGAGATGTCAACTTCCTCCCTTTGAACACAACCTTCTAGTATCAAACTCTACACAAGCATGATTCTGCACAGTGAAGCTCAAACATGGTGCACAAATTAGCACATTTTTGTGTGGAGGGGGACTTTAAACCAGCTGGTAAAACTAAATTGACATGCCTAAAGACTAGTGATAAGGTAAACTATGATTAATGTGTTTTATCCTCTTTTAAAATGATCCTAACTTTACATTACATGAACCAGGGTGGTTTATCCTCCACTATACCTCCCTGCTGCAGACACCTTCACACCTTAATTCATTCATTATTTGGCTGATTTAAGAAGCCTGGTGGTTGTGTGTGTTTCACTGTCTCTAGTCGCAGCCAGGAGGTTTGACATAGTGGGTTTTTAATTCAATCATAAAAATGCTTGTTTTCTGCATCATTGTGAGGATAAAAATAAAACAGCATACCGTTAGGACTCGGGTGTCAGTTCCTTTTCCATGTTCCTCTTTCAGGTTTCACCCCTTTAAACGAGGCGAAATCTGCGACTGTCTTTAAGCTAGCATGTTCATGCAGTCAAACAAAAAACGTAGGCTTCGAAAAATTACATTTTTTTTCCCGGGACAGGCCCCTCCAAATAAAAAAAAACCCCAAACCCTGCACCGAAATGAGTCCCCTCCGACACTACTGATGCTGTTACGCCCTTTCCTTTCCCCCACAAGCAGACAAAAAGGTTGGAAACACCGGGGCGTTTAACGCTGAAGACAGATCCCCAACACAGTTAGCTGTACATCCGTTCAGACCTTCACTTCACCGGTGCTGTTAAATCAATGAAAGCATGCCAAAAGCCTCTGTCGGTATTCCAGCTAATCTCTCGACCAAGCGGACATGAAACGACATTTTCCTAGTCAAAACTCACCTCATTTGGTTGGAAACTGCCGAAGACGACGCTGCCTCTCCATGGTTAATAAAAGACAGAAATATACTAGTTTTTCTTTTAAAATATGTCTATCTTGTGCTCATTTTTGCAGCGTCCTCCTTCTGCAGCAGCAGCCGCTTTCTTCTCTCTGCCTCGGCGTTTAGTGTTTTGGGTTGAGGAAAAGTGATGTCATTGCATGAAATTGCATTACCCGCCCCAATTTTTTTTTTAGAGGCTGTCCCCATGCTGCCAAACATAACTTCATCACCATATAGGCCTACTTTTTTAAAGAGCTGCATGTATATGTGTTTTTTTAGTGCCTTGAAATATTCTCTTCACACTTTAAAGGTCCCGTATTATAAAAAGTGAGATTTTCATGTCTTTTATATTATAAAGCAGGTTTGAGCGCTTTATAAATACTGTTAAACTATCAAAACGCTCAATATACGGAGAAATACACACAGCCCGTATTCAGAAATTGTGCGTTTGAAACAAGCCGTTAGGATTTCTGTCCATTTGTGATGTCACAAATATACTATATTTAGACCATTACACGGTTTTAAACGTAAACATTCTAAATGTGTCCCAGTTTATTTCCTTTTGCAGTGCATGTGAATGACATCAGCTGACAGGAAGTAAACATGGACCCAAACTGTTGCCTAGCGACGCAATTCCGTTGCAATTCCGTTGACATGCACTAAAACAGAGCATTTCAGACAGATTTACCCTCTGTCTGAAATGCTCTGTTTTAGTGCATGTCAACGGAATATTTAGACAGAGAGTACGAGGAAAATAAAGTTTTGTTTTTTTAACATTACAGCATGTAAACATGTTCTAGTAGAAACACAAAATACAAGTATGATCCTGAAAATGAGCACGATATGGGACCTTTAAATACTATCTGACATCATTAAGTTCAACAAAATGTATCATAAAAATGTTTATTTCTGGATGAAAGATGAGTGTCCTCCTTTTAATTAAACAGACTAACTGATTGGGTACAATTTTAAGGCAATTTAACCAAGAAAACAACTAAATAAATACACCCACATGACGAACATATGTACAAACAATGAATGTATAGTCTAATAATCTATTGGAATGGGCTGTAAAGGTCTTTGAGGGAGTGAAACATGTTGTTTACGTGATGCTGCAGAGGTTGTTCATCTAGGAGTGTCAACTGCAGCAGAGTCTTGGAGTGAATTGTCAGTGGCTTCTTCTTCTTCTTCACCTCCCACAACCTCTGACACCGCCTAGGTGGAAGAACAGGAAGTTAGAAGGACAGTAGTACATTTACTGCTCTATTGTTCTGGCTAAAATAAGGTGGAATTTTCAGCCAAAGAATGCTTTGATTATTTGCGTTCATGTCATGGCTGAAATTCCTTTATGTGGTGTCTGAGATGCAGTACAAGAATGTAAAGTTATTGCTTTCTTTGTTGACTTGCTTCAGTGGCTTGTTTTTGTAAGTATGTTTCCATCCACCTGTTTTTATGTGCATTTTCAATTTGCGCATAGAACCACCTGAATTCAATTTAATATCAAATTAAGACATGAAACAAACAGAAATGCAATATTGACATCATGTTTTCATTTCTTCCCCACCATCCTAATATTCAAAGAACAGTAGTGGATGGAATTGTGTACAAATTTGCATTTTTGTTAGCTAATTTTCTGAAAATTTGGTTACAATTTGCACTATATTTGGATAGAAACCTGGCTCAAGACATGCTGCCTCAAAATTCTTACAATGATGGAAATTTAGGGCCCAAAATCCCACAATGTGACTGCTGCTACGACCAAAGTCTACAAACCAACCAATCTGCTGCAACAAGAGACAAGACCCCGGACTCTGTACAGTTTATTAGATGTTCAGTCAGATTTTGGAGGATGAAGGACATCCGCTGCATGTGGACAGTGTGGATAGTCTTGTTCACCGCATCGCCAGGTTAAAGGGTCATTTTTTCTTCTTCTGGTGCAATTAAATCACACAAATCCCTATCTGTTATACTGTGAATTTATGAACAGTATCTGTAATGACTGATGAAGGCTCCCTCCCAGTGTGGCTATGATGAAAAATCAGTGAATCAATAAATGAATGAAAACACAGCAGATTTCTACATGAAAACTTTTTTTGTTCAGTAAATTTCAGTTGGCCGGGTGAAGACAGTTTGACAGCTGGTTCTGAGGACAGAGAACTGAAGGAACGCTTTAATTCCCAGTAAGACCAGCTGTCTCACACACATTTAACGTTATTCTCTTAACAGCACGACCAGAAATTTCTAAGTAGCACGTAAACTGATTTTAAATTATTTTAATCTACTTTTATGTTGTTGTTTAGACGGTTTTATTTAACAGTTTTTAATAGTTTTATTATGGAATATAGTAGTTTTTTTACCTGTGGTTTTATTTTATGGGTATCTATTTCCCATGTTTTGGTCAATCAGCATTGGTTGGTGATGGGAGATGGGAGCACTGTAAGTTCCATGTTTGTTGGGGATGAATACAATTAAATATAATTAATTATATTTATATATAAATATAATTAATTATATTAATATAAATGTTTAATGGCATTTTGTGTCATATTTTTAGTCAACCGTAGAGAGATGACAGAAATTGAGTGGCGAGAGAGAGAGAGAGAGAGAGAGAGAGAGAGAGAGATGGGGAATGACATGCATCAAAAGGTAATCAGTCAGACTTGAACTGTGAATGTTGCAGTTCAGTCAGCACCTTAAACCTCTGAGCAAAAAGGAAACCCCAATAAAAAACATCTACGTCAAACTACCTCAATCCATATTTCCGTCTTTTACCGGTTTCACACTCTCCTTTTTTTATGTCCTACAGCCAAAGCTGGTTTATAGTTTTGATACATTTTCAAAACATTGGTGCCGCAAGCAGAGATGTCATCAACCAATAGGTTCTCAATTTTTCCTAAACTGTCTGAAAACTATCGTCAGTTGTGATATGAACATTGGAAGAGCTTTTGTTTGCAAAAATCATTTCTCATGTTCATACCATAGACTGTATATATAAATACATCTTTATATACAGTCTATGGATCATACTGGTCGAAGAAGAGATGCCTCCCTAAAATGCTCCCAATGTACGAGGTGGGGGACAAAATCCACAGTCCTGATTCTGTGCAGTATATTCCAAAGTTTATCTGAAGTTTATATGTGTGTATGTATCTTTTTAGTATGAAAGTCTTTGTTTACGTTTCCCTGGACACCGTTTCCTTGCTGAGCTCTAGTCGAGGGAGAGTAACACATGTTGGGACTTTTGTACTAAAAAGTTTGAGTTTGGAAGATATCAATTGATTTGATGAACGCAGACTTCTAAAGTCTCATGTTAACTTCAGATAAAAGAACTGTGGATTTTGTTCCCTATAATTTACAGTCAGCACGTTAGGAAAGGATTTCTCAGAAAAAAACATTGCTTCAATTTACTGTACATATGTTGTTTTAAGACAGAAAATGTAACAAAAATGTGAACCGATCCTTTTAAGTTGCATCTTCTTTTACGATTTACCAGTCAACCATCAACAATATGACACGCCTTAAAATTGATGTTTTACTGACACAGATTGTGACCAAGATTTTATTAGACCCATACATTACATACAATGAACAGTGTATGGGCGCCATCATTCAAAGGAAAGATTCAAGATCTTAAAGATGCCCCTGAGTGAGAGTTAACCTGGTCATGCATGATGGCATCCACATCTCTTTCTGAGAGCTCCTGTCCCGAGGCGTCCAGGTCCACCTGGTCTGGGTCTTCTCCAGTCAGGATGTCCATCGGGCCCTCAGCGATGGCTCTGATGGTCTGGTCCTCCAGGGCCAGGGCCGTGTCAAACTGTAGGGGGGACGGAGGACCCTGCATACCGTCCCCTTCCACATCCAGGTCCTGTATAACAGGATGAAATCTAAATCTCAACATATAACTTGTAGGAGCCATTTTAAGTTGTATGTTTATTTGTTTTATTTATGTTTACACCTCCGACCACCAGACGGTAAGGCAATCAGCTTCAGGTGTTGCTGCCTTGTATGTGGGAGAAGCATCCAGTTTTTGACAGAACTCGTGATGCAGCCTTTGTTTATGTCCAATTTTGTGTTTACACTTTTCATAGAACATCGTACAATACTGAACCACCAAAATGGTGAGCTGCAAACGTCTGAAATAAATCAACTTTTGATCATCATGACGTCACAACTAAATCTCACAGTAGCAGCCCCGCAATGGCTTGTTAAGAGTTGCAAACAGTCACTACACTTAAAAACACAAGTCATTTGCCCTTTGCTTCTTCTAAAGATGCTGGTCGTAGTATTTCAAGGGTGCTTTCACATATAGTTCGGTTCATTTGGTCCGGATCAAGCAAAAGTGATACATTTTTGCCTTTTATGGTTCTGGTTCGGTTTGTGTTCACACTGACATTTTACAAACGAACCAAGAGCTGTTTTTGTAACCATTGTCCTGCATCATCAGCCATGCACTCTCGTGCTACCATGATTACTGATGGATATTGCTAAAATATAAATATATAGATCACGCGACAATTCATAATCATTTGAAGAATGATGAATTTAATGGTTTAGCTTTTCAATTCATATTAAAAATCACACATCCACTATCACACAGCGGACCGGAGTTATGCTGGAAACACACCAAGCAACAGCCAAGTGCGGCTTGCATTACATATTTTCTCTGCGGACGTGAGGCGTGTTCATGTGTTTCAGGCAGGACGAAATTCTTTGTAACATAGGTCGTGTTACAGGAGTTAACCGATTGGCTTCGGGTATTCTGTGCCGCAATTCACCGCCAAAAGTTAAGCTATCCCTATCTTTTAGTTTGGACGCACTTCGCTGCAGAATCAAACAGCCGCAGCTCGCCGCAGGCCGCACTTCGCCACTGCTTGGTGCAATTCCGGCTATAGGGTGTTTTCAAACCTGCGTTGTTTAGTCCGGTGTAATCAGACTCCCCCTTTGATCGTTTCATTTGGGCAGATTTGAGCACAATAATAGTGCTCGGTGCGGATCAAAGCAACCTCATCGAGGCCCTTTAGAAGTGGCCTCAATTTGGTCAAACAAATGGAGCGGTTCTTTTGTGGCGGGAACGTGATCTTACTCAACTACAAGGCATACTCTGCAAGTTCGAGCTAAACAGGTTCTGCAGCATGTCGAGGTCTGACCTGTTCGTGATATTTGATAGATGGATAGATTCTCCCCCCCCATTTACTTTCTCGCTCCCGCCCAAGACGCATCCAACCAATGAGTGAACGTTCTCACGTGGCTTTTAGCAATGCATTTTGGTTCGCTTGAAATTTTTCCTGTCTGAAAAGAAATCGCACCAACGTGAAAGTTCACCAACTCGAACCAGAGTGGACCACACAGGGAAACTAGAGTTTGTTTGAACCGCACCAGCAAAGTTACAGTAGTTGTGAAAGCACCCTAAAACACTAGCAATATTACCTAACCATAAGTGCTGAACATGACATTTTTAATATAATGCATATACATCAGAGGACAGTGGTAGGGGAACATCATTTCTACGTACATCACTGAACTCTAGGGGAAGGCTCTCTGTGGGCTGAAGCTCTGCTGCGCTCAGATACATGTCTCTGCTTGCTGTGGTGATCTGCTCCTGTGGCGGAGGCTCCTGCTCGGGCTGGTACATGGGGGGAGGCAGGGTGAGGTGAAGCGGGCAGCGAGGATCGTCAGACTGACCCATGTGCACGGTGCGTTCACATGGGACATCTTTCGAGCCTGGACACATTTTGAAAAGCACCTGATTGCTGTCCTGGAAGATGTCTGAGGGTCTGGTTGTCAAGGACAATGACACATGATGTCAACACACAAACACAAAAAAATGACTTAAAGAAATAAAGAAACCTGCTCCCATCTTAAAAATTGAAACCAAATTCTGACCTGTGGGCATTGTGATTAATGGGAAACTTTAGCCAGATAAGTTAGTATAATTAGTATTATTGCAAGTACTACAATTATTTCTATGAAAATAATCTTCTCAACATAAAGATACTTGTTGTGAAGTTGCAAAAGGCTCGACTGTATTATTGATATGCCTGAGTGGTTTTTGTACAATGAGTTAGTGTTTTTTTCTGAGCATTAATACTTTGCAGGGTTTGTACAGTTCACAATGCAACACTGGTGTCAGGACAATGCTTAATCACCGTCCAACTAAAATGACAATTAGAAGTACACTAAAAAAAGTACTTGCGATAAAACTATTGTTGTCGTTAGCTGATAGACAAAACTACTATGTAAATCCTGTTGAAAAATATGAAAAGCTCTACCCTCAATGATTTGGGTTTAAATTAAGGCAGGTTGGGAAAGGATTTTGTACCTTCCAACTGAAATGATTAGCCCCTTTGTAACTCTGGGAAAAATCAACAGACCACAGGAAGGAGTTTATGTAGGCTCCCTTTGAAACCAGCAGCTACCTCAAGCTGCTGGTCTTGATCGAGGCCAAGGTGAAGATGGCTCAATAAGCAGAGAACCTCAGTTAGTTTGTCAATTTAAAAATAAAGGTTTAAATGTAAATATCTTCATTCAATTAATACAGGATCTGTGGTTTCTTATATGTAAACAGACCACACTATTGTTGTCAAACACATGCTGAAAACATCATTTAGGATACGTGAGACACAGTGCCGGGTCATGGGCAGGCAGGGGTTGGTACACCGGATTCCCTCCACAAACGAGATGCACTTCTCATGCACTGTTCTTGTGTGTGGCTACAACAGAGGAAAGAAGTGTTAGATAAGGTCAAAACAGAATCTAAACAGTATTTCCTTTATTACTATAATCATCCTGAAACACATCATTCCTGGATGCCACAAAATTGTCAGAGGAAAAAGCCTATAAAAATGAAGAGAAATTCCATTCTGCTGCATTCAAATATGTTGAGCATAAGCTCAAACTCAAAAGTATTCATTGTCTCCCCTATTCACTGTAGTAATCAACATAATAGAGGACATGACTGCCCTGCCCTCTTCAGCTGAAAGAAGACAAAACTGAGGTCGTAGTTTTTGGAGCCAAAAAGGAAAGATTAAAGGTTAGTGCTCACCTACAATCTGTAATATTAAAAAGCTCGGACCAAGCCAGAAACCTTGGTGTAGTCATGGACTCTGACCTGAGCTTTAACAGCCATATTAAGACAATTACAAAGACAGCCTTCTATCACCTGAAGAATATAGCAAGAATTAGAGGACTGATGTCTCAGCAGGATTTGGAAAAACTAGTCCATGCATTTATCTTCAGCCGACTTGACTACTGTAACGGCGTCTTTACTGGTCTTCCTAAAAAATCGATCAGACAGCTGCAGCTGATTCAGAACGCTGCTGCTAGAGTCCTCACTAAGACCAAGAAAGTGGATCATATCAGTCCAGTTCTGAGGTCTCTACACTGTCTCCCTGTCTCTCAGAGTATTGATTTCAAAATACTGCTGCTGGTTTACAAAGCACTAAATGGTTTAGGGCCAAAATATATTTCTGATCTTCTGCTATGTTATGAACCATCCAGACCTCTCAGGTCATCTGGATCAGGTCTGCTTAGTGTCCCCAGAGTCAGAACTAAACATGCAGAAGCAGCGTTCAGTTTTTATGCACCAAATATTTGGAACAAGCTCCCAGAAAACTGCAGGACCGCTACAACTCTGAGTTCTTTTAAAACAAAGCTTAAAACTTTCCTGTTTGCTGCTGCCTTTAATTAAACCAGATAATGATCTGATACTGCACTAGAGCTTTTTTGTGTTTTATTCTATTTTAGCTTCTATCCTAGCTTTTATTTTTTTAGCTTGTTTTTATTTTCTAATCTTTAATGTTTTAATGTTTTTATAACTGTTTTAATTATGTCTTAATGTTCTTTTGCACTTTGTCGCAATGTTCTTGAATGTTTATGTAAAGCACTTTGAATTGCCCTGTTGTTGAAATGTGCTATACAAATAAAGCTGCCTTGCCTTGCCTTGCCTTGCTACATTTAAAGCATAAAGCCCACATCGACATTTTAAAACAGGACGCATTCTCTTTTTGAAATCAAAAAAAGGTCATGTTAAGTCTAACAAAACATCAGGAACATCCTTTTACGCTCAGCATCCTGATGTTTTGGTTCTGTGCTCCAGCACGCTGGATTTTATGGGGTCGGTTCACTTTATAAAGGGCCAGTTCACCAGATTACCCAAAAATATCCCTTCTGGTGGTATCTAGCTATGCAGATTTCTGCTTTCACCGCAATACAGTGGAAGTGAATAATAGCATTTTGTTTGTAGCACTCACAGCGTTGAAAAAGAATACATTAAAAGCCTACAGCATCCTCTCTTTCCACAAAGAGTGTCTTTGTAAATATGGTAAATACATGGAGATTAAGTGGTAGGCAAACAGCGGGCCCTGAAGAGAGCTGAAGCTGTCACTTTTATAGTTCACGTCAAAACTTTTACATGATTGTAAGGTCATCAGATATTAACTATCAACTACATCTCTAGTCCGGTAGTGCAACACAGAATATGAGTCATATATTGCCAAATGAGTATAGAGTATATTCTCCAACTTCCCTAATGGGAGAAATGACATGTGACGTTGATACCATTCTACAACAAACATTAGCGTTGAGCCGAATACTAGGTGATAGGTGAAACGAGTATCTGATTCGAATAATGTACCTTTTACGAGCACGCTTATAGTATACAATTAAAATGTGTCAATATCCAAACTTGCTCCTCCCCTACAGAGAGTTCACTGCAGCTCTGCACCACACACACACAC